>SZWC01005731.1:0-63623 GCA_023375785.1 Penium margaritaceum | reverse complement strand
GCTTCCGCAAGGCGGTCGCTGGTGTGAGGTTCAAGAGGTAGCAAGCCGTTGTTGCTGCTTCAGCCCAAAAGCGAGGTGGGAGCTTGGCGTCGAAGAGCATGCTTCGCACCATGCCGAGTAGGGTCTGGTTCATCCTCTCGGCAACGCCGTTGCTTTGGGGGTTGTAAGGGGTGGTTTGCTCGTGGCGGATGCCATGATGCTTGAGCCAAGGCTTGCATGCCTCGTACTCACCCCCGTTGTCACTTCGGAGCGCCTTCACCTTCTTGGACGTTTGCCGCTCCACCATGGCGACGAACTCGAGGAGCTTCTCCTTGACCTCTCCCTTTGTTTTGAGGAAGTAGATCCACAACTTGCGGCTGTGGTCGTCAATGAAGGTCAGGAAGTACTTGCTTCCTCCGTTAGACGGTGTGCGGAAGGGTCCACACACGTCACTGTGTATCAGTTCCAAGACGTGCTCCGCTCGTTGACCTCCTCTCCCAAATGGCTTCTTCTTTGCCTTCGCTTGGAGGCATGGTTCACACAATGTACACCCTTCGCCATGCTTCATAGTGCACCCTTCCATTCCGCGGACTACCTCTTGCTCTTGCATCTTTTGCAGTGTGCTGTTGGCCACGTGGCCAAATCGTCGGTGCCACAGCTCAGCATGTGTGTCCTTGGTTGATGTGGCGGCCGCAGCGGTCGCCAGTGGTGCATCCTTCGGCTCCGGTGCCACTGTCTTGGTGGCACGTGAGTCCCTCATCCGACGCCTTGGTGACTTTGGTTTGAAGCACGTAGAGGCCGTCGACTCTTGGAACTTGAAGCATGAGGTCGTCTTTGGTGTACAAAATCTGGATGTCCTCGTTTTTGAGGGCCACCGCTTCCTTGTTGGTGAACACCACTGTCATGTTGTTGTCGGTGATTTGTGAGACGGACAGCAAGTTGGCTGCGAAGGAGGGCATGTACACCACCTTTTGAAGGTTGACTGCCTTCTCCACACCATTCACGTTGAACGTGATCACCTTGTCCCCTTCGCCCATCGCTTGGACGACGCCACCGTTTGCACACTTGATGCGCATGACAGATTCGGCCATGGAGACAAATCCACCCTTCTCTTTTGATGAGTGGTGGTTGGTGCCCGAGTCAAGGGCGAATGCCCCAGGCCTAAGGATCGCTGCGCCCTTCATGGGCAGCCCCCTAGCCATCATGTTAGTGAGCTCCTTCTTCTCCTTTCCAACTTTGTTCGCGCCTTCTCTCTTGGGACTACGACAGTCCCTAGCCCAGTGCCCAGCCTTGCCACAGTTGTGACAGTTGCCGGGCTTCTTGGAACTCTTCCCGCCACCATTGCCTTTCCCTCCATTGCCACCGCTTCCGCTGTTGCCTTGACTGGAGTGAGAGCTTGCACTTTGTCCACGGAAGCGAGAGGCATAGGCAGAGATGTTTGCCTCGGCGCCACTGCGTCGCATGGACTCGTTGCGGACGTGTTCGGCGACAGCCTCATACGTCAGATCTACCTCCTTCCAACCGCCAAATACGGTGATCAAGGATCCCCAGCTTTCCGGCAACGCCATTAGAAGGATCATGGCACACATGTTAGAGTCGAGATTCCATTCCATTTGCTGGACCTCTTACAACACGTTGTCGAACGACTGCAAAAATTGGGGTATCGATTCTCTTTTGCTCACCCTCATCGACATCAACCGTTGGAAGATGAAGAGTCGGTTTCCTAGGGCATTCGATTGATGCACGCGTGCGAGCTTTGCGTAGGCTTTGGCAGCCAACGTGTATCCTGTGATGTGGGAGTGTTGAGTCTCGTTAATGGACGTCACAAGAATGGCGAGAGCCATGTTGTTCTTCATTGTCCATGCTGCAAGGTCAGCCGCATGCGTCGTCATGGTCGCATCGGCTGGTGCTATCTCGGTCCCTTTAAGGATGTCGAGGTAGCCACGCACGTTCATGACAATCTCAAACTGCCATTTCCACAAGGGAAAACCTGTCCCCGTGAATTTGGACATACCCGCCTCAAGGCGGGCTGGAGTCGGATCCGCCATTTGTTGCGATTGCTCGTCTTTTCTGCTTCGCTGCTACTCTGCTTTGTTGAGGCCGATGAGGCTGATGAGGCTGCTGACAGCGACTGTTGTCAAAGGTGCACTTGGTTCCGTTGCATACCCCTCCTGCCGATGATCGCCTAAGGCGATGGTGCCGTCGTGAGAGAACGGACTCGGGTTCTAAAAAGGGGTAGAGCTTAATCGCGTTGGGGCTCGAGGGTCTTGTCCAACATGGACAGAGGGATTCCTCGTCCCCTAGTCCGCCACGTGCGCGCACCCTACTTGAAGAAGCCGATGGAGCCGATGGAGCAGATGGAGCCATCCGATGGTCGTGTCCCTGTTGTACCCTGCGCCTTGCAAGACCACGCGCTAGTCGGTCTTGGAAGCGTGCCTTAGAACCAGAAGTGTGGGCCCATAACCCTTTGTCAATGCGCTGGATAGCAACGGTCTAGAAAACGGGTCCCGACATGGGAGGCCGCCAACCGCTCTTGGTATTGCAACCAAGATAACATATCACCCTCGAACGAGGGATCCACACTTTAGGTTCGTTTGGTTTGCAACCTCACGAAGTCCGCATGTTGGTCTTTAGTGTCTACCTTTGGTTGGACACTCTGTGAGGAGTCTCAAAGGCAAGAACTGTAAATGGATGCATGCAAGNACTGGAGCCAACCTCATCCTACATTCCTACTTGGCGCGTCCTTAGACCGCCAAGTGTCATCCTCAAGGCAGGCTCTAGTAAGCTTCCTAGAAGCTTCCTGTCCTAGTTTTGGCCACAAAGAAAATTGCGGCCGTCGCGGGGTTTGAACGCGCGACCTCTGGTTTGAGACTCCGGTGCCTAATCAACCAGGCCAAAAAGGTATGGTTCCTATGATGAGCCACAGGGGACATACCCATTATGGGCAGTGCATTCCTGGCCCATCTCAAAACAGACCAAGGGGACATACTCCATAGAGCAGTGCATGCCTTGTCTGTATGTGTAGCTAGCCAGCTAGGCAGTGGACAAGGTGCACACTATTTCAACACCATGCTGGGGCCCCGAGAGGAGGAGGGCTTGATTTTTGTTATCATGGATGTACTTCTATGCTTGTAGTCCTCCATGTTGTAGAGATAGAGGACTTCCATGATGTACTTGGTCAGGTTTAGTTAGATGGTACCTACTACTCGATAGGGGTGGACAGCTATTCCAAAGTAGAACTCGAGAGAAACCATGTCCTACATCTTGAACCTGTTGCTGACATTTGTTTTGAGCTTGTTCAACAGGTTGACTGACGACAAGCAGATGATCAGGTCATCTATGTACATTACAATTAGTATCTAGTCTTGCTCATCCTCGCGCACCTAGATATAAAGGTAATACTGGTAATGGTGAAGGTGAGCCCGGCCATGAAGCCGTCCAATCTCCTTGTACCACATCCTTGGGGCCTATTTGAGCCTCTATAGTGCTTTCACCAGTTTGTAAATCTTGCCCTCCAGAGCTTTTACCCCCTCAGGCACTTCCATCACTATTTTTTTGTCAATCTTCCTATAGAGAAAAGCTGTCTTGGGGTTCATCTGGTGGACCTCCACATCTTTTGTAGCAACAATGCCCAATACATGGATCCGAGGGAGGTAAATGTGATGAGAGGCATGAAGGTCTCCTTGTACGCAGAGCCTGTACATTACGCAAACTCCTTTGTTACAACTCTTGCCTTGTATTTTTTAATGGCACCATCTTGCTTGAACCTTTTCCGGAGTACCCACTTTGATCCCAAGACATGGGCATTTGGAGGCCTGTCCAGTAGAATCCATGTTGTGTTCTCTTCAATGGATGCGAGTTTGCATTCCATTGCCTCTTTCCACTTGGCCGCATCTGACATGTTCATAGCCTTTGCTACGGTCACGGGCTCTCCCTGAGCCAAGCAAGACCAATTGAGTCTGGTCCATTCTGTACTCTCAGTATCGTACACAGGCGGAGGTTTCTTCTAGCGCGTACTACGTCGGAGTGTTGCTAGTAGTGCTTCAAGGCTCAGTTGTTTCTATTTCTCTTGCGCTGCCCGTGATCCGTTGTTTGAGGAAAAGCTACTGGCCTTAGAGTTTAACTTAAGGGCCTCGGACGATTGAGACTCTCTGTCAGAGTCCGTCGTTGTGCAAGCCTCGATAACCACTCTCCTTGTTGCCACATCAATCTGCTATCCTGGCACCATGTATGATTTCTCAGGTACCAGATCACCTGACTCAAGCAACACAATCCAGTCTACTGATTAGGAGCATGGATACAGCCTAGCGGCTCTTCCTTGTTGAGCTTCATTTCATCAAACTCCATGTCTTGACTCGTACTGAGCTTTCCATATGCTTGATCTCAGAGCCTGTATGCCTTGTATTCAGTGTCATAGCTGACCATTATGCACTTGCAAGCGCGTGCATCCAGCTTGCCACTTCTTTCTCTTGCTTGGGCCTTTGCAAGGCAGTACAGCCAAAGACGCTCAAGTATGAGGCATCATGCCTTTTCCCTGACCATGCCTACTATGTCATCCTCAACTGCTTCTCTTCTTGCTTCTTGCCGTGCCTTCCAAGCACGACTGCCGGAGTAAGATTCACAAAGTAGCAAGTAGTTCTTGTAGCTTAAGCCGCAAAGCGATATAGGAGTTTGGCGTCCAAGAGCATACTTCGTGTCATGCCGAGGATATTCTGGCTCATCTATCGGCAATGCCATTGCTCTCGGGGGCGTAAGGGTGGTCTGGTGATCGATGCCATGTTGGCTCAATCAGCATTTGCACGCCTCGTACTTATCACCATTGTTTGTGTGTAGTGCCTTGACCTTATTGTTTGTCTGTCACTCTAGCATTGCGACAAATTCTTGTAGCTTCTCCTTGACTTCTCCTTCTGTCTTGAGGAAGAAGATCCATATCTTACAACTGTGGTCATGAATAAAGGATAGGAAGTACTTACTACCAAGGTTTGAAGGAGTGTGGATTTTTCCACATAGATTAGAGTAAATCACGTCAAAGATTGATGCCAAACATTGCCCATTACACTCAAACGGATTTCTCTTTGCCTTGTCTTGGAGGCATGGCTCACACAGCTTCTTATTCTTTCCCACATCCCTCCATTCTACTTGGTATCTTTTGCATGAGGAGCTAGCTCCTCGGGCTTAAACCAACCAATTCTTCATTAGTGTGTGTCTGTGGTGGACTATTTTGTGAGGAATCTCAAAGGAAAGAACTGTAATAAATGACAAGCAACTGTCAGGTACTTATATTCCTACAGCCAGCCTCTAGCCTAGGCGTGTAGTGGCTCTTTAGATGAGGCACTTTGGGGGTAATCTAGATTGCATCATCCCTCCTACCTACATGGCGTTCTCTTTGACTACAAAGTGGTGCCACCCACAAGAAAGGACCTTGAAATGTTTTAAGATGTCTCTTACAACCTCCTTGTCCCCCTTTTGGTCACAAAGAAAATGAGTCACAAGGCTAGGATATTGTTGGAAAATGAACCATCCCGCTCAGTTTCACGTCCACATTTGGTAGATCTAGGAAACTACCAAATGCGTGCTCCGATTGTCAATCAAACTTCACCAATGGAGATATCAGATGGAAAATTATCTACGGCCCAAGTTTCAGGCTGATCCAAAAGTTTGATTGAGAAATATGAATTCTTCAAGTTTCCGGGGTCATGGACCGCTGGTGTCTGGGTAACCATGGATGATGGCTCCATGGCTTACCCTGAGAAAAGAAAAAAAGGCAAGAGGTCCAGGGTCAAGACCTCATGGGAGAAATATCCAAAAAGGTCCTTGGTCTTAGGACTGACTTGTCAGAGTGTGCTGACTAGGATAAAAGTACGTGCCCTTACGTTTTAGGTGAGGTGAGATCCTTGTGTGCTAGCCATGGACACATGGCGATTCTCCATGTGATTTTGGGTGATGTGACCACTAGGAGTGTGCGACGAGAGCATTCTATAGCTCTGTAGGTGGTGTGTGACTGGTCAGCGTGATTGCTAGGCTAATTTCTTGTCTTGTGTGAGATTGTGGACTCTACTGTTTGAGCCTTAGCCTCCGTCGTCTACATGCCGTCTTTTGTGGCAAACCTCTTGTCGGTGTCTAAAATCACGGACCACCACATGACAGTCGTCTTCACGGAGAAGGAGGCCATAATTGTCAAGAACAAGGACATCAAGATCTCGTATCCCAAGGAGAGTCTTATTGCACAGGTCCTAAGAGTTCATGGACTCTACGTGCTGCAGTTGAAGAGCCCAAGTCTCCAAAGTCCGATTTTGCACCAAAGGTCGTCACCATGGCGGCTAACTCCACCAACGACACAGATGCTGAGCTGTGGCACAGGCGCTTTGGTCATGTGGCTGACAGCACACTACAAGCTATGGAGCAGCACAAAGTGGTTCATGGGATGGAGTGATGCAAGGCCAAGGATGAGGGAAAGTGCAAGAAGCTGTGTGAGCGTAATGAGTAAAGTGCGGCAACAATCTTGGACTGGATTCACTCTGATGTGTGCGGACCTTTTCGCACTCCTTCAAACGTTGACAGCAAGTACTTCCTGACCTTCATTGATGATTACAGTCACAAGATGTGGATCTACTTCCTCAAGACAAAGAGAGAGGTCAAGCAGAAGTTGCAAGAGTTTGTCCCCATGGTAGAGCGACAGACAAGAAATAAGGTCAAGGCACTATGAACGGACCACTATGGTGAGTATGAGACGTGTAAAGGCTGGTTGAACCAACACAGCATCAACCACCAGACCACCACGCCTTAGACTCTCCGGAGCAACGGCGTTAGCAAGCGGATAAACCAGACTATCCTCGGCATGACACGAAGCATGCTCTTTGACGCCAAACCTCACCTTGCTTTTGGGCTGAAGCTGCAAGAACTGCTTGTTACCTTGTGAATCTCATTCCGGCAGCTGCGCTTAGAATGCTCGGTAAGAAGTAGCAAGAGAATAAGCTGAGGACGCGAGAGGAGGCTTGGTCAGGGAAGAAGCCAGATACCTCACAATTGAGGGTCTTTGGTTGTCTTGTCTGGAAAAACATCCAAGCAAGAGACGGAAGCAGCAAGCAGGATGCCCGTGCTTGCAAGTGTGTAATGGTTGGATACGACACTAGACACAAGGCATACAGGCTCTGTGACCAAGCAGTTGGAAAGCTCATCACGAGTTGAGACGTTGAGTTTGATGAAAGGATGCTCGGTAAGGGAGAGTTGCTGGATCCTGTCCATGCTCCCAATTCAGGAGAGTGGGTTGTGTTGCTCGAGTCAAGTGATCAGGCACCTGAGAAGCGGCAGATGGTGCCAGTGAAGGAGAATGATGGTGAAGCAGGGAGAGTGGCTGTGGAGGCTGATTCAGCGATGGACTCTGACAGTGAGTCTGAGTCATCTAAGGCCTCTGAGTCAAATTCTGAGGTTGGTGGCTCTTCCTTAAACAACAGATCATTGGCAACGCAGGAGAAACAGAAGAAACTAAGCCTTGAAGCGCCACCAGTAACACTCCCGCGTAATACGCGCGAGAAGAAACCTCTGCCTAAGTACGATGCTGAGAGTGCAAAATGGATCAGACTTAGCTGGTCATTTTTGGCTCACATAAAGTCTGTGACCATAGCGGAGGCTATGTGTCATTCCTGAGTCACGTGACCTGAGGCTCCGGTCTAGAAAACGGCACCAACACAATGGCAACTGCCAACCGTATAAGGGAGTTTTACCCAAGCATCACGATCACCCCGAAGGAATTCACTATGCCTCTGGTGGGACCTAGCTACCCAGGTGCTTTTGCTCAAGGTCTTAGGGGCTCCCATCCTTAAAGCCTTCTTCTTCCTTGGTGTGAGAGCGTAACAAATAAAGTAAGCACTCTCACACAAGCAAGATTACAACGACCTGAGCAGTGCGGTGCTCTATATGTACTTCATCATTTTGAGTGATTCAACAACCATTCTTTAGCACAACTGATGCCCTTTCATTCCCACATGCTTGTTGCTCCAAGGCTCCTTGTCTCATCCAGATCCAACAGATTTGACTGAGTGACCTCTTACTTCAGAGACTAACTCCGGAATGTCTAAGCCATAAGGAGTTGTCCTACATAGTATTTGTTGGCTATGCTATCCAGGTCACACCAAGGGGATGTACTCCAAAGGAAGAGTGCATGTCTTGTCTATCTGGAACAGAGTTAGGGGACTTACTCCAAGGGAGCAGTGCATGCTAGTCGTTCATGTGGCTGTATAAACATGAGGTATGGACAAGGGACATATCAGGTCTGTTTTCCTGATATTCCCCTTGTCCATGGGTGAAATTTTGACAAGCGTAGGACGGAGAAGGCATGCACTGCTCCCTTCGAGTAAGTCGCCTAAGTCTGGTCCAGATAGACAAAGCATGCACTGCTTCCTTCGAGTAAGTCGCCTAGGTATGGTCCAGATAGACAAGGCATGCATTTCTCCTTTGAAGCAAGTTCCCTTGGTCTAAACTGGATAGAATGGCAAGCAAACACTACATAAGACAAATCTGTTGACCTGATATGCTCCTTGTCTATGGCTGATATTTGGACAGGTACAAGAGAGACTAGGCATGCATTGCTCCTTTGGAGTAAGTCCCCTAAGTCTGATCCAGATAGAAAAGGCATGCACTGCTCCTTTGGAGCAAGTCGCCTTGGTCTAATCTGGATAGTATAGCTAGCAAATACTACCTAGGAAAACTCCTTGTGGCGTAGACGTTCCAGAGTTAGTCTCATGTAGAGGTCATTGGGTCAAATCCCAGCCCGGTGACTAATTTTCTTTATGATCAAAAGGGGGACAGGAAGGTTCTAAGAGATATCTTAGAACATTCAAAGGTCCTTCTTGGTAGCTGGTGCCACTTGGCGGTCACAGGGAGCCCCATGTAGGCACGGGGGATGACGCAATCCAGATTGCCCCCAAAGTGGCTCATCCAAGGAGCCACTGCGCGCCTAGGCTAGAGGTTGGCTCTAGGACTATAAGAACCTGTCTGTTCCCTGTCATTGAGTATAGTTTTTACCTTTGAGACTCCTCACAGAGTTGTCCACCAGAGGCAGACACTAAAGAAGCATTGGTTGGTCCAAGCCCCAGGAGTTCGCTCCTCGCGTGAAAGTGACCAGGTGCTAAGGACACAGTGCAAGGAGGTGATTCCTATGAACTGCTTAGTGTGGAACCTTAGCTCGGAGGGTGATATCATCTCTTGGTTGCAATACCAAGAGTGGTCGGCAGGAACCATTGTGTCAGAACCCGTTGTCTAGACGGTCGCCTGAAGCAGGTTGACAAAGGGTTATGGGCCCACACTGGCTAGTTGTAAGGCACGCTTATGCACACTCTCTTGCCCTCTCTGTCTTGCAGCACGCATCAGCTCCATTAGCTCCATCTGCTCCATCTGCTCCACTAGCTCTAACGGTGGATGCGGGCACATAACGAAGAAGGGCCAAGGATAAGCTCTGCCCTTCGAGGTAGAACCCTTGGGCCCTAACCATCATAAGCTCTGCCCTTGGAGGCACGACCTAGGATTTGCTAGTGTGCGTTCTTCTCTCTTTGCAGGTCATGAATGGCTAAGGGGTAAGCGACGGATCTGCACCTTCTAAACCAGTAGCAGACAACAGCCTACATCAGCCTACATCGGCCTCAACGAAGCAGAGAAGCAAAGAAGCTGAGAAGCAGTATGATGACACCCGAGATGCTCACTCTCGAGTCGGTCAATGGTGGGATGTCAAAGTTCACAGTGTTTGGTTTTCCCATGTGGAGATAGAAATTTGAAATTATATTGAGGGTGCCTGGCTACTTGAAGATGTTCCTTGGAGAAGAGCTTGAACCTCCAAAAACAGATCCAGGATATGAAGCGTGGAGTGTCAAAAATGACATGGCGGTTGCGATTCTTGTGACATCAGTGCATGAGTCACAGCATGTCCATCTCCAAGGTATCACACATGCATCAAAGGCTTATGAGAAGCTTGCACGTGTACACCAATCAACGACTCTCGCAAATTGCCTCTTCATCCTTCAAAAATTGATTTCGATGAGGGTGAGCGAGGGAGAGTTGATTCCGGACTTCCTCTTGCAGTTTCAAGGACTGCTGGAACAAGTGACCCAAATGAACTGGGAAATTGACACCAACATGCAGGCCATGATCCTCCTCATGGCACTACCTGAACGCTGGGTCCTCCGATCACCGTCTTTTGTGGTTGGAAGGAGGAGGATTTGATGTATGAGGCGGTGTCCAAGTACGTGCGCAACGAGGCCATGCGTCGCAGCGGTAGTGAGGCTAACGTTTCAGCCTATGTTGCACAGTACGGTGGTCGCGGCAAAAATTCCTCTTCTGGTCAGAGTAGCAGCGGAAGCGATGGCGGTGGAGGAAAAGGCAATGGTGGCGGTGGAAAGAGTTTGAAGCGTCCCGAGAAGTGCCATAACTGTGGCAATCCTGGGCATTGGGTACGGGAGTGCAGGGCTCCCAAGAAGAAAGACGGAGATAATGGTGGTAGAAATGAGGGCAAAGGAAAGGGTAAGAAGGAGTTGACAAACATGATGGCTTAGGGCTTGCCGGCAACCAAGGGAGCGGCACTGCTCAAGCGTGGAGCCTACGGGCTTGACTCTGGTAAAAACCACCACTCTTCAAGGGAGAAGGATGGGTTCATCTCCATTGGGGACACTGAACGTCGTTTCAGGTGTGCCAATGGCAATCTTGTCCATGCGCAAGGCGAGGGAGATAAGTTGATCAGCATCAACGTGAACGGTGCTGAAAAAGACTTGAAGCTGGAGAACGTCGTCTACATGCCGTCTTTTGCGGCAAACCTCTTGTCAGTGTCCAAAATCACGAACCACGACATGTCGCTCGTCTTCACGGAGGAGGAGGCCATGATTGTCAAGAACAAGGACATCAACATCTCCTATCCCAAGGAGATCTTGTCGCACAGGTCCTAAGAGTTGATGGGCTCTACGTGCTCCACACAAAACCCCTTCAAACTACACATGAGGGATATGCGGCGGTTGAAGAGCCCATGTCTCCAAAGCCTGATGTTGCACCACAAGCCGTCACCATGGCGGCCAATTCCATCGACACAGATGCTGAGCTGTTGTACAGGCGGTTTGGCCATGTGGCCGACAGCACACTTCAAGCTATGCAACAGCACAAAGTGGTTCATGGGATGGAGGGAGGCAAGGCCAAGGATGAGGGAAAGTGCAAAAAGCTGTGTGAGCCATGCCTCAAAGGCAAGGCAAAGAGAAAGCCCTTTGAGCAAAATGGACAACGTGCGGTAGCAATCTTGGACCTGATTCACTCTGATGATGTGGACCATTCCGCACCCCTTCAAACGGTGGCAGCAAGTATTTTTTGACCTTCATCGATGACCATAGTCACAAGATGTGGATCTACTTCCTCAAGATCAAGGGAGAGGTCAAGGAGAAGTTGCAAGAGTTTGTCACGATGGTGAAGCGACAGACAAGCAAAAAGGTCAAGGCACTGGGCACGGACAACGGTGGTGAGTACGAGGCGTGCAAAGGCTAGTTGAGCCAACACGGCATCAACCACCAGACCACCACGCCTTACATCCCCCAGAGCAATGGCGTTGCCGAGCGGATGAACCAGACTATCCTTGGCATGACACAAAGCATAGTCTTCGACGCCAAACTCCCATCCCCCTTCTGGGCTGAAGCTGCAAGAACTGCTTGCTACCTTGTGAATCTCACTCCGGCAGCCGCGCTTGGAAGGCATGGTAAAAAACAGCAAGAGAAGCAGCTCAGGACGCCACAGGAGGCTTGGTTAAGGAAGAAGCCAGATGCCTCACACTTGAGGGTCCTTGGCTGTACTGCCTGGGCAAAGGTTCAAGCAGGAGAAGGAAGTGGCAAGCAGGATGCACGTGCCCGTATGTGTGTAATGGTCGGATACGACACCGCACACAAGGCGTATAGGTTGTGGGACGAAGCGGCTGGAAAGCTCATCAAGAGCCGAGATGTTGAGTTTGATGAAAGGACGCTTGGCAAGGGAGAGTCGCTCCACCCTACCCATGCTCCCAAATAAGGAGAGTGGGTTGTGTTGCTCGAGTCAGGTGATCAGGCTCCTGAGAACTGGCAGATGGTGCCAATAAAGAATGGTACTCCAGAGAGAGTGGCTGTGCAGGCTGACACAGCGACGGACTGTGACAGTGAGTCTGAGTCGTGCGAGGCCTCTGAGTCAAACTCTGAGGCCGGTGGCTCTTCCTTAAACAGCGGATCACTGGCAGCACAGGAGCAATAGAAGCAACTAAGCCTTGAAGCACCACCAGCAACACTACAGCGTAGTATGCGCCAGAAGAAACCTCCGTCCAAGTACGATGCTCAGAATGCGGAATGGACCGGACTAGGCTGGTCATGCTTGGCAGTGTTGCCTTCGTTGCTCGTAGGAGGAGCATTACAACGACCTCAGAACCGCGAGGCACATCGATGCTCCATCGATGTGGTGTTGGGTCGTAGTCATGACCGAGACCGTCAGAGCCACAGTTTTAGACACGTCCATGTCGTCACGCGGATTATTACCACCACAAAATGTGTTGCCGTGTTCGACTCCGGAACCCTCGTTGCGGAGACGCATCCTTGCATTCTTGTCTAATACATTAATCTTGCCATGTGGCATGACTGCATATGTTGGACCAATGTGTGTATTGCATGTGGAGGTGGACATGTCAACCTTTGACAGGGTGGACTGATGGGCAATCCTCAGCCCTCATCCTTGGCCAACCTTTCTACGTCCAATCCATGCGCAACCTCGTTCTTTGGCAATCACGCGGACCAATGAACACATGACGAAGATAAAGGTCAAAATGTAAATTAGTGAAATTGTATGTACTCAACAAGTGCGTCCGTCGAACATGGTTTGCTTGCGAACCGACCGAGACAATGTTTCGTTACGAATTATGGATTTTGTTTATTCTGCTGCTATCCCCCAGTCAAACGTTCAAACCATGTATGAACTACGATCGATGCAAAGAAAAGGAGGAACCAATCCATGATCGGTTCCTCGGCCATTCAGGCTGCTGATTCGACGGTCTATGAGTGGCGATCATAGACCGTTGATTCGGCAACCAAATCAGCCATTACCAAGGCAAGGCAGTCATGAATGCATCAAGCACCAACAAGTGGTTCATTGGTGACGACTAAACCCGTGCTTGTGTCTTAGTAACAACACATCGCCTTGCTCCACGATGTAGCCAACACTTAGTCAGATGAGGCGTTGCCCCCGGGTCCCACCCGGCGGACATTCCTCTTGCCATGGCTTCTCAACCAAGTTCTCAGCCAAGCTCAAACAGAGCTTCTATTGCTGCATCTAGTCCCTCGACCGCTCTTGTGTCTGCTGTGTCTACCCTGTTTGATGCGAGCAAGTGGAATCCACCTAGGAGGAGGGCAGTGACTGGTGACTTTCTCACCAAGGAGCTGTCTAAGCACTGCCAACCAAGTCCAACGAGCAACAAGAAGGCAGGCTTCGTTTGTGGGTCATGTGCAAAGAAAGTGAGCGGTACGTGTGACCGCATCCGCGGCCACTTCGCTTGCAATAACCCGAACGTGGGGAAGTGTCCCCATCCTCCACCAACAACTAGGGACACTCTGGGCTTGGAGCGTTTCCCTCCTCCTGCAGCAGGTTGGCAGCCATACAGTGCGAAGCTGTACAAGGGAGAGGGTGCCGAGTGGGGAATGAAGGATAAGCCTGTCGCCTGGCTGAAGCTGTGGGAGGCACAAGCAGCCACCATGGGAATCACGCTGCAGAAGGACTCCAGTGACGATGAAGATGGACACACCGTCCGTCCAAGCAGGCCGGCAGCCAGAACAGCTCTTGAGGGTGAGATCCCGCTGTTTGATATTAACAAGGCAGCATCGTTCCGCCAATCAACCATGGTTGAGCACTCAGACAGGTACTACAATGACCGCTCCCAGCTGGACATCGTAAAGATGATGGCCATTGTAGCCCTGCCTATATTGTTCTGTCGAGAACCTGTTCTCCTCGAAGTCATCAAGTCAAGGAAGAAGACGACTGCCGGTTTCCGGCTGCCAAGCAGGGACACTGTGACCACTGAGTTGCTGCCTAAGTTGGATGCAGAGTTGGCAGAGCTTGATGCACCGTTGATGCAGGGATGGTCGACCTACGGAACAAGCCTGGCTGTGGATGAGTGGTCTGACAGGCAGGTTAGACCCATCTACAATGCCATGGCAGTGAATGCCATGGGATCGGTCCATCTGTTTTCACGTGATGCCAGTGGACTAACAAGGGATACTGACCATGCTGCTTCCATGATACAGGCAACAATTGCAGCTGTGGGTGAGGACAGAGTTGTTTTTGTGATCTGTGACAATGCGTCCGTCAATAAGAAAGCATTTTCCGAGCTCAAGACGAAGTTCCCAAAGCTGTTCTTTCAGGGATGTTGTGCGCATAACATAGACCTCATCATGAAGGACATTGGGAAGTTGGCATGGGGTGCTGGGATCATTGGGAAATGTGAGAAGGTGATTGCCTTTTTAAGGAACAATGCCATGCCTCGAACATGGCTCAAGGACAAGACAGGGGGGAGGTGCTGAAGAACAGGTGTGACACCTGCTTTGCATCTGTTTTTGACATGGTTGAGAGGTTGGTGGAGCTCAGGGAGGAGTTGGAGGAGTTTGTGCAGCTGGATGTTTGGAAGCAGATTGGGTCGCAGAGGGATGCGGGGTTCAAGAGCAGGAAGAAGGAGGTGAGAAGGATTGTATGCCGCAAGGTCTTCTGGATGCAGGTGAGACAGCTGAAGGATCTGTTGTTACCGTTGGTGAAGGTGTTGCGTGTGGCTGACTCGCCTGGTGGGGGGACTGGTGAAATCTACGAGGGGTTGCTTGACTGTGCTGAACAGCTAAAGGCACTGGCCGAGAAAAAAGGAAGGAAGGGAAGGAAGGTTGCCGAGTGCCATGTAAAATTTGTTTTGGGGAGGCTTGACCACCGCTGGTCTAAGGACATGTCATGTCCTCTGTATGCCGCTGCTTGGCGGCTGCATCCCGAGCACTTCGGGAACGACCTGTCAAAGGATGCAACCACCCTGCAGGCTCGGCAGGCTCTGGTGGAGGCTTTGGTTCCTGAGGATAAGCAAGATGAGATCATGAAGGAGATTGGGTTCTTCCAGTTGGCACAGACTACAGTGAACCATGATCCCATGGCAACCCCGCGCAGGAATGCAAAGGCTGTTGCTGTAGTTGCAAAAGTGAAATGTGGGACAATGACAGGCATTGAGTGGCACGTGAATTACATGTGCAATCTTCTAGTGCTGCGAGATTTGGCCTTGACGCTCCTTTCACAACCTTGCTCCTCGTCTGAGTGTGAACGTGTGGTTTCCGTACATGAGCTCATCCATACTACCAGGAGGAATAGGCTCAAGGTCTCAACCTTGGAACTCCTCGTGTGTTGCCATGTCCGCTTGCGCAAACACTACGGCAGGCAGGGGAGAAAAGCACCAAAGGATCTTGCCAGGGCTGCGGTAGCTACAGCAAAAGCAGAAGGAGATGCCAAGGAGGATGACGGAGAGGTGGTTGAGGAAGAGGGAGTGCTGAGTGAACCCGAGGATGAATGGGAGACTGATGATGAAGGTGAGGATGAGGAGGAGGAGGAGGATGCGGTTGGGGGAGACGATGATGTGGTGGAGGTTATGGCCTCCGTGCGTGTCATGAGTGACATGCTCGGACTTCCTCATGCACGTCCAGTGCGTGTCCGCACACAGGAGAAGCAGGAGAAGAGCAACACAACTGTGTGAAGGAGGAGAGAAGGTACTGGGAATGGTGCAGCAATAGCTGGCAATGGAGCAGACACTATAGAGAAGGAAGCAAATGACGACGGGGGGAAGAAGCAACAGCAGGTGGGGAGGTACCAGGATCTGGTGCAGTTGTAGCAAGTGGGGCAGGAGCAGCAGGTGATGAGGGAGAAGCCGGTGGGGAGGGAGAGGCAAATGAGGATGAAGCAGCAGATGGGGCAGGAGGAGATAGTGGGCAGGGGGGAAGATCAGGTGAGGAAGGGGAAGCAGGTGGATCAGGTAACGGACAAGCAGCAGGTGAGGAAGGAGAAGCAGGTGGCCAGTTGGCTTCAACAACAACACGTGAACCAACATCAACAGCATGTTCAAGGATTGGCAGTTCCAAGCATAGTGCAAAGCGTGCTGCCCTTGTTGCACTAGCAGCAGTAAGGGCATCAAAACGTGCTACAGGTAGTGTAGTGGCAGCTATAGCAGCAAGCAAGTTGGCAAGGCGTAGAGCTGCCACATTCCGGAAGTAGGACATGGTTCTGACAATGTTGTTAAGCGTTTGTGTCAGATTGTATACATTGTGCCATTGCCAACTCCATTTCCACCATGTGCAATCCATTGTTACAATTCTACTGATGTGGAATGAATATGCAATCCCATATAGCATTCCCTCAGTCCATGGAGGTTGTGTACACATGCAAATAAAAGGGTGGATAATGTGTAACCTAGAAGCTTTGTGCTTGATGTACATCCATTGTTATGATTTGCCCTTTGCATAGTCAGTGTGTATGTGGCACAATGACTTCAGTTTACATTTAGTTGTGTTGTGTAGTGCTCATCAGTAGTAGAGAAGCAGTGTAAATTCACATCACATGTAGGTGTGACCCGGTGCCTTGATATAGGTAATCATGTTGAAACATGCCATAAAGGATGATTTGAATAAGTCATGAATTTCTCATATTTGGCTACCTCAAACATTCTGTGCAATCCCATGTTCCAATGCATCTGAACTGACCATGCCCACTGTGTCGACATTGATGTGGCCAACCTGGGGTACATTGATGTATGGATGTGGACATCGATGTACCGATGTTCGAGGCACCAAGGTCAACACTGATGCTTGGCTCAAGAAGAGCCTGTGACCTTAACGGAGGCTATGAACATGCCAGATGTGGCCAAGTGGAAGGAGACAGTGGATAGCAAACTCGCATCCATTGAAGAGAACAAAACATGGGTTCTAGTGGACAGGCCCCCAAACGCACACGTGGTGGGGTCAAAGTGGGTACTCCGAAAAACGTTCAAGAAGGATGGTACTATCGACAAGTATAAGGCAAGAGTTGTGGCAAAGGGGTTTTCCCAGCGTGCATGCTCAGAGTACGAGGAGACCTTCGCACCTGTCGTCACCTTTGCCTCCATCACATCCATGTTGGCCATCGCTGCTGCAAAAGATCTGGAGGTCCACCAGATGGATGTCAAGATAGCTTTCCTCTACGGGAAGCTAGACAAAGAAGTGCGGATGGAAGTGCACGAGGGAGTGAAAGCTCCAGAAGGCAAGGTTTGCAAATTGGTCAAAGCACTCTACGGGCTGAAACAGGCCCCAAGGATGTGGTATAAGTAGATGGACGGCATCATGGCTGGGCTTACCTTCACGCTCTGCCAGAATGACCCTAGTTTCTATGTGCGGGAGGATGAGCTAGGCTTGATGCTGGTTGCACAGTACGTGGATGACCTGATCATCTGCTCGTCATCGCTCGAGCTGTTGAACAAGCTGAAGAGAGATCTCAGCAACAGGTTCAAGATGAAGGAAATGGGTCCGCTTGAGTTCTACCTCGGGATAGCCATCCACCACAATCGAGCAGCAGGCACTATCCAGTTGAACCAGACCAAGTACATCATGGAAGTCCGCAAGCGCTTCAACATGCAGGACTGCAAGCCCATCAGCACACCCATGACAACAGACATCAAGCTCTCCTCCTCCATGAGCCCCAGCACGGAAGCTGAACGGCTTGAGATGGAGAACATTCCCTACCACTCTGTTGTTGGCAGCCTCATGTATGCCATGGTAGGAACACGCTTTGACATTTGCTATGCTGTGGGACAAGTGAGCAGGTTTGTGGCCAATCCAGGGCCACAAAACTGGCAAGTAGTCAAGCGCATCATGCGCTATCTACATAAGACCCGACACATGGGACTCTAGTTTGGAGGCGAAGAAGAATCTGACCCGTTGCGGCTGGTGTGCTACATAGACACCGACTTGGGAGGAAATATCGATGACAGAAAGTCCACCTCGGGCTTTGTGTGCCTTTTGAAGGGTGGTGCAGTCTCTTGGGCAAGCAGAAAGCGAGACTATGTCTCCCTCTCTACCCTTGAGGCAAACTACATCGCTCTATCGCAGGCATGCAAGGAGACACAGTGGCTACGCAGCTTGCTTGCCGAGATGAAGGTGCCACAAATGGAGGCAACAGAGGTCCGCATGGACAACAAGAGCTCCATGAAAATGGCACAGGATGATGTCATCTCCCGGCGGACCAAGCACATTGACATCAGGTACCACTACTCATGCAACCTGGTCGCAAAGGAGATTGTGGACCTGGAATACGTGGAGACCAGGAAGATGCTCGCAGATTACATGACAAAGGCACCGGAAAGCGAATTACACTCTGTAGGTACTCAAGGCATAGGTATGGTCAACGCAGCAGACGAAGACTGAGGCGAAGACTGCTGAGAGGAGAGATCTCACAGCTAATGGATAGAGGTGAAAGGGAGAGTTTGTTGACCTGATATGCTCCTTATCCATGGCTGATATTTGGATAGGTACAGGACGGAATAGACATGTACTGCTCCGTTGGAGTAAGTCCCCTAAGTCTGATCCAGATAGACAAGGCATGCACTTCTTCTTTGGAGCAAGTCCCCTTGGTCTAATCTGGATAGTATAGCCAGCAAACACTACCTAGGACAACTCCTTGTGGCTTAGACGTTCTAGAGTTAGTCTCTGGAGTGAGAGGTCACTGGATCAAATTCAGCCCAGTTACTATTTTTCTTTGTGATCAAAAGGGGGACAGGAAGGTTCTAGGAGACATCTTAGAACATTCCAAGGGCGTTCCTGGTGGCTGGCGTCACTTGGCGGTCTCAAGGAGCGCCATGTAGGCAGGGGGGATGACGCAATCCAGATTGCCCCCAAAGTGGCTCATCCAAGGAGCCACTGCACGCCTAGGCTAGAGGCTGGTTCTAGGACTATAAGAACCTGTCAGTTGCCTGTCATTGCGTACAGTTCTTACCTTTGAGACTCCTCACAGAGTTGTCCACCAGAGGCAGACACTAAAGAAGCATTGGTTGGTCTAAGCCCCAGGGGTTTGCTCCTCGCGCGAAAGTGACCAGGTGGTAAGGACACAGTGCAAGGAAGTGATTCCTATGAACTGCTTACTGTGGAATCTTGGCTCTGAGGGTGATGTCATCTCTTGGTTGCTATACCAAGAGCGGTCGGCGGGAACCATTGTGTCGAAACCCATTTTCTAGACCGTCGCCTCAGGCAGGTTGACAAAATCCTTGTGGCGAAGACATTCCAGAGTTAGTCTCTGGATTGAGAGGTCACTGGATCAAATCCCAGTCTAGTGACTAATCTTCTTTCTGACCAAAAGGGGGACAACAATGTTCTAAGAGACATGTTAGAACATTTTAAGGACCTTCCTGGTGGCTGGTGCAACTTGGCGGTCACAAAGAGTGCCATGTAGGCAAGGGGGATGATGCAATCCAGATTGCCCCCAAAGTGGCTCATCCAAGGAGCCACTATGTGCCTAGGCTAGAGGGTGGCTCTAGGACTATAAGTACTTGTTAGTTGCCCGTGATTTATTATAGTTCTTACCTTCGAGACTTCTTAGAAAGCTATCCACCAGAGGGAGACACTTAAGAAGCATCGGTTGGTTTAAGCCCCAGGAGTTAGCTCCTTATGCGAAAGTGACCAGGTGCTAAGGACAGAGTGCAAGGAAGTGATTCATGTTAAGTGCTCACTGTGGCACCGTGATTCTGAGGGTGATATCTCCTCCTAATTGTGATACTAGGAGTGGAAAACAAGTGCTATTGTGTCGGCCTTGTTTTATTGTCCGTTGCCTGAGGCCGGTTGACAAACATTTATGGGGCCACAGTGACTAGTTTTAAGGCTCGCTTTTGTGTGCTCTCTCACCCTCTTTGTCTTGCAGTGCATATGAGCTTGATCTGCTCCGTCTGCTCCATCATTTCCAATGGCTGATGCTGGTATTTAGCAAACAAGGGCCAAGAATAAGCTCTTCCCTTGGAGGTATGACCCTTGAACCCTAACAAGGACAAGCTCTGGCCTACGAGGCAAGACCATGGGACTGCTATAGTGCACTCTTCTCTGTTTGCAGGTGAATAATGGCTAAGGAGTAAGTAACAGATCTACATCTTTTAAACTGGTGGCAGATAACAGCCTACATCAGTTTACATCAGCCTCAACAAAGCAGAGAAGTGGAGAAGCAGAGAAGCAGAGATGGTGAGAAGCAGAGAAGTAGTATGACGATACTCGTTACGCTCACCGTTAAGCAGGTCAACAATGGGATGTCAAAGTTCACAAGGATGTGTTTTCCCTTGTGGAAATGGCACTTTGAGATTGTCATGAGGGTACGTGGCTACTTGAAGATGTTCCTTGAAAAAGAGGTTGAACCTCCAAAAACAGACGCTGGATTTGAAGCCTGAACTGTCAAAAATGACATGGCGCTTGCCATTCTTGTGACGTCAATGCATGAGTCACAACATGTCCACCTCCAAGGTATCACAAATACATCAAAGGCTTATAAAAAGCTTGCTTGTGTACACCAATCAACGGCTCTTGTAAATCGCTTCTTCATCCTTCAAAAGCTGATTTTGATGAGGGTAAGCAAGGGAGAGTCAAATCCGGACTTCTTACTACAGTTTGAAGGACTGCTATAGCAAGTTACCCTAATGAAGTGGGAAATTGACACCAACATGCAGGCCATGATCCTCCTCATGGCGCTACCCTAGAGCTAGGCTCCTTTGATCAACATCTTTGGCGGTTGGAAGGAGGAGAATTTGACGTATGACGCAGTGCTCGAGTACTTGCACAAAGAGGCTATGCGTTGTAGCGGTAGTGAGCCTAATATTTCAGTCCATGCTGCATAGTACGGTGGCCATGGCAATAATTCCTCTTTTGGTGAGAGCGGCAGCGGAAGCGGTGGTGGTGGAGGAAGAGGCAATGGTGGTAATTGAAAGGGTTCGAAGCGTCCTGGGAGGTGCCATAACTGTGGCAAGCGTGGGCATTGCGCACGTGAGTGCATGGCTCCCAAGAACGAAGACGGAGATCATGGTGGTAAGAACGAGGGCAAAGGAAAAGGGTAAGGAAGAGTTGACGAACATGATGATTGAGAGCCTGTGGACAACCAAGGGAGCGACACTATTGAAGCATGGAGCCTTCAAGCTCGACTCTGGCATGAACCACCACTCTTCAAGGGAGAAGGATGAGTTTATCTCCATTGGGGACACTGAATGTTGCTTCAGGTATGCCAACAACAACGTTGTCCATGCGCAAGGCAAAAGGGATAAGTTGATCAGCATCAATGTGAACGGTGCTGAAAAATATTTGAAGCTGGAGAATGTTGTCTACATGCCGTCTTTTGTGGCAAACCTCCTGTCGCTGTCCTAACTCACGGACCACGACATGATGGTTGTCTTCACTTAGGAAGAATGCGTGATTGTCAAGAACAAGGATATCAAGATCTTCTATCCCCAGGAGAATCTTGTCACACAAGTCCCAAGAGTTGATGGGCTCTACGTGCTGCAGACCAAGCCGCTTGAGAGTACAAGTTCATGATAAGCGCCGGTTGAAGTGCCCAAGTCTCCAAAGCCTGATATTGCACCACTAGACGTGACCATGGTGGCTAAATCCACCAAAGACACAGATGTTGAGCTGTGGTACAGGCGCTTTGGCCATGTGGCTGAAAGCACACTGCAAACCATAGAGTAGGATGAAGTGGTTTATGGGATGGAAGGATGCAAGGCCAGGGATGAGGAAAAGTGCAAGACATTGTATGAGCCATGCCTACAAGGTAAGGCAAAGAGAAAGCCCTTTGAGCGAAATAGAAAATGTGCGGTAGAAATCTTAGACTTGATTCACTCTCACATGTACGCACCATTTAGTTCTCCTTCAAACGGCGAAAGCAACTATTTCGTGACTTAAATTGATGACCACAGTCGTAAGATGTGGATCTACTTCCTCAAGACAAAGGGAGAGATCAAGGACAAGCTACAAGAGTTCATCGCCATGGTAGAGCGGCAGAAGAGCAAGAAGGTCAAGGTATTGAACACAAAGAACGGTGGTGAGTACGAGGCGTGTAAAAGCTATTTGAGCCATCATGACATCAACCACCAGACCGCCACGCCTTGCACCCTCTTGAGCAATGGCATTGCCGAGTGGATGAACCAGACTCACTTCGGCGTGATACAAAGCATGCTCTTTGATGCCAGACTCCCATCTTGCTTCTGGACTGAAGCTAGAACTACTTGCTACCTTGTGAATCTGACTCCAGGAGCCGCGCTTTGAAGGCATGGCAGAAGCAGCAAGAGAAACAACCGAGGATGCCACAAGAGGCTTGGTTTGGAAAGAAGCCAGATGCCTTACACTTAAGGGTCTTTGGCCGTGCTGCCAAGGCAAAGGTCCAAGCAAGAGAAGAAAATGGCAAGCTGGATGCCCTGGCATTTCAGCTAGGAAAAGATATCACCCTCAGGATCACGGTTCCATACTGAGCAGTTCCTAGGCAATCACTTGCTAGCAACTATGTCCACTTAACACTTGGTCCCTTTCGCGAAGGGTACTACTCAAAGACTAACTCCTGGGGCTTAGACCAACCAGTGTCTTCTTTATAGTGTTCCTTAGTTGGACAACTCTGTGAGGAGCATCTAAGGCCAGATTGTGTAATTAGAATGAGGAATGAGCCTGGTACATATAGTCCTAGGCCTGGCTTCAAAGGTGTGTGGGTAGTGGCACTTTTTGGATGGTCACTCTACACCACCTCACTAGTCCGCCAATTGGCACATCCACTGACCACCAAGTGGCGCACTCTCCTCATGCATGAAGAAATGTCTAAGAAACTTCCCTTGTGCTCAAAAGGTCAAAAACCTTCTGCACACATCAAAACTCGATCAAAGGACCTGTTCGTGAGTCCAACATGCTATCCGTTGCGCTTCACTTCTGGTGTGTCGCTTGGACTTACAAAATGAACAAGGTTTGGGGGACTTACTCCAAGGGCATGCCCAACCTGTCCATCAAGCCAGAGCAGTGGCCATGGGGCATAGAAGAACAACACAATGGCGAGTGCTGGCACTTAGCGAACAAGGGCCAAGGATAAGCTCTCCCCTTGGAGGTACGACCGTTGAGCCCTAACTAGGATAAGATGTGCCCTTGGAGGCACGACCCTGGGTTCGCTAGTGTGCGTTCTTCTCTGTTTGCAAGTGATCAACGGCTAAGGGGTAAGCGACAGATCTGCACCTTCTAAACCGGTAGCAGACAACAGCCTACATCGGCCTCAGCGAAGCAGAGAAGCAGAGAAGCAGTATGACGCCAGCCACGACGCTCACTGTCGAGCAGGTCAATGGTGGGATGTCAAAGTTCACAGGGTTTGGTTTTCCCTTGTGGAGATGGCAATTTGAGATTGTCATGAGGGTGCGTGGCTACTTGAAGATGTTACTTGGAGAAGAGGTTGAACCTCCAAAAACAGATCCTCGATATGAAGCGTGCAGTGTTAAAAATGACATGGCGCTTGCAATTCTTGTGACATCAGTGCATGAGTCACACCATGTCCACCTCCAAGATATCACACATGCATCAAAGGCTTATGAGAAGCTTGCACGTGTACACCAATCAACGGCTCTTGCAAATCACCTCTTCATCCTTCAAAAGTTGATTTTGAAGAAAGTGAACAAAGGAGAGTCGATTCCGGATTTCTTATAGCAGTTTGAAGGAGTGCTACGGCAAGTGATCCAAATGAACTTGGAAATCGACACCAACAAGCAAGCCATGATCCTCCTCATGGCGCTACCTGAAAGCTGGGGTCCTTTGATCACCGTCTTTCGCGGTTGGAAGGAGGAGGATTTGACCTATGAGGTCGTGTTCGAGTACGTGCGCAACGAGGCCATGCGTCGCAGTGGTAGTGAGGCTAACATTTCAGCCCATGCTGCACAGTACGGTGGTCGTGGTAACAACTCCTCTTCTGGTCAGAGCAATAGCAGAAGCAGTGGCAGTGGAGGAAAAAGCAATTGTGATGGTGGAAAGAGTTCAAAGCGTCCTGGGAAGTGCCATAACTGTGGCAAGCCTGGGCATTGGGCACTGGAGTGCAGGGCTCCTGAGTGTTGGAACTGGAGGAGAAAGGGAGCCTTGGAGGAGCAAATATGTGGGACTGAAAGGGTACCACTTGTGCTGAATAATGGTTGTTGAATCACTCAAAATGATGGAGTACATATAGAGCTAGAGCTTGGGCAAGTCAGCCCTCTCACAAGCCACATCACTTAATCATGGAGGCTAAGGCTCACACACTAGAGTGCATAATCTCACACAAGGGAGGAAATCAGCCTGGTTATCAGGCTGACCACTCACACACGACCTAGAGAGCTAGAAAATGCTCTCATGGCACACTCCTATTGGTCACATAACCCACAATCCCATACGGAATCGCCATGTGTCCATGGCTAGCACAGAAGGATCTCGCCTCACCTAAAAAGCAAGGAGAGGTACCTTTTTTCCTAGTCAGCACACTCTGACAAGGCAACCCAAGAATCTAGGACCTTTTGGATATTCATCCCATCAGGTCTTGACCCTAGACCTCTTGCCTTTTTCTTTTCTCAGGCTAAGGCATGGGGCCATCGCCCATGGTCACCGAGGTATCGGCGGTCGATGACCCCGGAAACTTTGAAAATTCATACCTCCTAATCCGACTATTGGATCGGCCTGAAACTTGGACCGTAGGTATTTTGCCACCTGATCTTTCCAATGGTGAAGTCGGATTGACGATTGGAGTAGGCATTTGGTAGTCTTCTGGAACTTGCTCCTGTGGACCTGAAACTGAGCCGAATGGCTCCTTTCCCAGCAATCTCCCACTTTGCTGCAGTTAGAGTGGACTGAGTCCATATGCCTTCATGGAGAACAGCTGCTTCTCATGGGTCACTAGCTTGGTATAGAAATCAGCGACCTGCTTGTTGGTTGGAGTAAACTCCTCCTTCATAGCACCGACCTGCACCATGAGCCTGATGAAGTGATATGCGATGTCAATGTACTTGGTACGTGCATGGTGCCTAGGATTTTTGGCAAGTGCGATTGCGCTCTGGTTGTCGACGCGCACAGGAACTGGAATTGCTGCACTCCCACTCATCTCTGCCATGAGACGCTGAAGCCAAACTGCTTCCTTGGCTCCAAAGCTGAGAGAGACGTACTGAGCTTCAGTGGTTGAGGTGGCCACGATCACCTGCTGTTTGCTGCACCAGCTGATAGCTTCACCATTCATGAGGAACACATGTCCAAGGATGGACTTGCGGTCCTCAGCGTTTGAAGCCCAATCTATTTGTATAGCCGATGATGTTGTTGTCGTTGCCGTTGTAGGTTGCCGATGTTGATGGTTCCAGCAAGGTAGCGAAAGATTCGCTTCACTACCTTCTGGTGCTCAGGTCCGGGGTTCCCCATGTGCTGGCTGACAGCGCTAACAGCTTGTGTGAGGTCCGGCCTGGTTGCAACCATCAGGTACATGAGGCTGCCGATGGCGCTCTGGTACTTCTGCCGCTCAGCTGCATCCGCTTATCCATTGAAGCTCACGAGGTAGTGGCACGTCTCCAGCGGCGTGTGGATGGATTTTGGCCTTTGCCATTTTGAATCGCTGTAAGTCATCCTTCATGTAGTGGCTCTATTGTAGTGAGAGAGAGCGTGATTTGCGGTCACGCGTGATCTGGATACCGAGGAAGTATGATGCCTCCCCGAGAGGAAACATCTGGAAGCACTCCTGCATGGCCTTGTTGAATTTGTGTAGTGCAGACATGCTGTTCAAAAGGAGGAGCATGTCATCCACATAGGCGATGATGATGAGCACCTCATGACCATGGTGCCAGCGATAGACACTATAGTCACACTCATTGCATTCAAATCCCATGCACTGCAGCGCGGCATCCAAAATCTGTTTCCAAGTACACGGCGCTTGCTTGAGGCCGTACAACGACTTCTGCAACTTGGAAACCAGGTCCTCCTGGCCATCCATGAGGAATCCCTCTGGTTGCTCCATATAGATCTCCTCCTCCAAGTCATCGTTCAAGAATTCTGTCTTGACATCCCTGTGGTGAATCTCAAAGTCCTCAGCTGCTGCATAAGAAAGGAGTATGGGCACGGAGGCAAACTTTGCAACAGGAGTAAATGTTTTCGTGTAGTCGATGCCTTCCTCTTGCGAGTAGCCCTTGGCGACCAGCCTCCCCTTGTACTTTTCCAGGTTGCCATCTGCTCCTAGCTTCTTCTTGAACACCCACTTGCACTTGATCACCTTACGTCCAGGTGGACGCTTAGTGAGCTCCCACGTACCATTGTCGAGCTGCGACTATATCTCCTGCTGTACAACTTGTGCCCAATCTACTGCATCTGGAGCAGCCATGGTCTCCTTGTACGACGTCGGCTTATCAGAGTCTGTTGCAATTGTGGCATTGATCCGGTTCGGTTTGTGGAGCATGCTGAAATGCCCGCGCTCACCAGGCTTGTAGCGCACCCTGAGAGGGTACCTTCAACCTGGTGCTAGAGCGTTAGCAGGCGGCTGGCGCGGTGCTGCTGGCAGAAGTGCTCCTGTTGATGGTGGTGCATCTTCTTCCTCTGCTTCTGCTGATGAGGCCACTGTATGTGCAGCATCAGACATGGGAGAGTAGACTAGTTCTCCCACTGTCATAGTGGAGGAAGGATCAGGAGAGACTGGGTCCGGAAGGATATCTGCTCCCACTGCCTCGTCTGCTGTTGCTTCTACTGCCTCTTCACGGACAATGTTGGTTCCGATGACGTTGTTCTCGTTGAAGACGACATCCCTGGAGATGATGACATGGCCAGTATCCCTCTCATAGAGGCGATACGCCTTGCTTGCCACATCGTGGCCAATTATCTGAATCTGCGTGCTCTTCGCATACCACTTTTGCTGCTTCTCTTTTGGCACGTGCATGTTTGCCAAGCTGCCAAATGCACGAAGACGACCCACGCCCGGCTTCTTGCCGCACCATGCCTCGTACGGCGTCATCTGCTCTAGGGCCTCGGTTGGACTGTGGTTCTTGATGTACACTGCAGGGCTCACTGCTTTGGCCCAAAAGTCATAGGTGAGCTGAGCCGCGTGTAGCATGGAGCGCGCCGACTCAACGATGGTGCGGTTTGTGTGTTCTGCTACACCGTTCTACTGCGGCAAGTATGGCGCGGTGTGTTGCACCTTGATGCCTGCTGCTGTGAGGTAGTCCTCGAATTCCCTGCCCAGGTACTCTCTAGCGTGGTCGTTGCGTAGCGCCTTGATTTTCACGCCAGTCTGGTTTTCCACCATGGCCTTGAACTCCTTGAACCTGTGAAAAGCACTGGTCCTTGGAGATAAAGAAGTACACAGCAATGAAACGGCTGAAATCATCAATGAAGGTGAGAGAGTAACTAGAGCCTCCAAAGCTCCGGGTCTGCATCGGGCCACACAAGTCTGTGTGGACGAGCTCCAGTATCTCCTTCGCGCGCTCATCTGCTCTTGAGAACACCTCGCGATTCTGCGTCCCCTCCAAACAGCCAATGCATAACTGCTCCTCAAAGTTAAACTCACGCACCATCTGCTTTGTTTGACGTTGCTGCAAGGCGCGCATGCTGATAT
Organism: Penium margaritaceum; assembly: GCA_023375785.1. Lineage (NCBI taxonomy): Eukaryota > Viridiplantae > Streptophyta > Zygnematophyceae > Desmidiales > Peniaceae > Penium > Penium margaritaceum. The sequence goes on along the minus strand of SZWC01005731.1, from coordinate 36,038 downwards.
GGCCATAGCGCGCATGCTAGATGTCGCCATCTATCGCCTGCACCACTGTTGCAAGATTCTGCTCGCGCGAGATCTTGGTCGCCCCCAAGAGGCGGTACATGTTGCCTTCCTTCACCAACCTGGCCAACTCCCCTCTTGTTTCCTTGTCAAGAAGGAAGCCATAGTCATCGTCAAAGACGACTTGTAGTCCTGTGTTGGTGAGAGAGGACACTGAGAGAAGATTGAATGCAGCATTAGGTACGTACAACACGGCATGGAACACTCCCACTTGAATGCCACGCGGGGTCTCCAACCACATCTCCACAATCCCAATCCCCTCAGCATACACCACCCGATCATAACCCAAAGCAATCGGACGGGGGGGAATGGAAAGCAGTTGCGTAAACTTCTCATGGAACGTCAGGCTCTTGGTACACCCGGAGTCCTTGTATGACGCCAAATCCGCCTTCTCCTTCTGCCACATGTCAGATTTTGCCATAAAGCGGCGGTCGCGCACCTCCTTGGCGACGTTCATGTTGCCAAAATGGCGCACGCAGATCTCGTTGTACTGTTGCTGCTGTTACTACTGCTGACGTTACTGTGACTGCTGCTGTTGTTGTTGTGGACATTGCTGCTTTTGCTACTGTTACTACTGCTCTTTCTGGTCCCTCTTGAACTTGAAGCACTCTTTCTTGTAGTGTCCCTCTTCCTGGCAATAGTGGCACTTGCCCTTCTTCTTGCCTCTCTACTGCCCGGACTGCTGCTGCTGCTGGTTGCGTGAGCCCATGGCCATGAAAGCTGCTTCACTGCTGTTGCTGCCGGCATTGCGCTTTGCTACATTGCGACACAGTTCTACCTACACCAGGTGCATATAGATGAAGTCCACGTCATGAGTGGGCTTGCACTCCAACGTCTTTCATACTATGTCATAGCTCATTAGGAGTCTTCTCAGCAAGAGGAGGACGAAGGGCGTGTCTTTCACAGGGTTACCAGCTGCTTTTAGCTACTTTGCCAGTCTTTTGCCTTGTCCGAGTACGCCTCCATCCCTTTGCCACCCTGCATTTTCAACGCCATCATTGTCTCCTTCAAAAGCATGAGGAATGTAGGATCCTTGCTCTCATACTTCTTGCACAACGTTTCCCAACCCTCTTTTGCAGTAGCCTTGTCACTCACGTACTCAAGATGCGGGTTGGAAATGGTGTTGACAACCAGCCTGAAGGCCTGCCTGTCCTTCTTCTTCCACTCCTCATATGCCGTCGCTACAATTGTAGGTGAACTTGCATTTGTTGCACCTTTCTACAGCGTGTTCCCCGCCACCAGCTCCGCTGCGGTGATGCCTTTTGCCTACTGAGGCGCAGCGCACTCGTCCCCGCTCACCACCTCCCACAAGCCCCTCTCCTCCAAAAGGAGGCGGGTACGGATCTTCCAAAACGTGAAGTTGATGCGTTCTTTGGCTCTCCAAGAGCTAGGCTGTTGTTACCACGTGTGCTGCTGCCATTTTGAGCTTTGGTGATGCTCAGCGCTGCCCTTGAGTGGCGGCGCTACCCCTGCTTCTGTAACTACTTCTGCCAGAAATCTGTCTGACAAAAAAAGGACCGTAGAGGCCAGCAGACTGAGCATTCAGAAAAGATGAGCCCACCACTAGAAAATTCAGCTCAAAACATTTCAGACCGACCCATAAAACAGGGTCATCAACAGGGGATGTTTAGAGATATGCCCTTTTGAAAACAGGGTATGCTGCTGCTCCTACTCCAGTTCAGACCAGCCAGCTTGTAAACGACGTTTCTCCCAAAAATATAGATGGAATGCAAATACTTTTGCACCAATGGAAAGCTTAGGAAAAACAATTCAATTCGCATGTGCTACTTTTCAAATTCAACAAAGAAACCAGAGACATATGGTCATCACAACGCGACAGTCTTACTCAGAGAGAAGAGTATAGCCCTGGCCGACCTTGTTTCGATCATATCTTTCAATTCGACCGTTGGATCTTTGAGATCTAGGGCTCGTTGGAAATCGAGTCCTTTCAACTTGAAGATCTTGTAGTTGATTGTCAAATGTGATGTAGGTTTCACTCCAACCCGTCACTCTCAAAGTGACGGCCTGTGCTGGCTGAAAATGGCAAAACTTGGCTCTGATACCAAGTGTTGGAACTGGAGGAGAGAGGAAGCCTTGGAGCTAAAAATATGTGGGACTGGAAGGGCATCACTTGTGCTGAAGAATGGTTGTTGAATCACTCAAAATGATGGAGTACATATAGAGCTAGAGCTTGGGCAAGTCAGCCCTCTCACAAGCCACACCACTTAGCCATGGAGGCTAAGGCTCACACACTAGAGTCCATAATCTCACACAAGAGAGGAAATCAGCCTAGCAATCAGGCTGACCACTCACACACGACCTAGAGAGCTAGAAAATGCTCTCATGGCACACTCCTAGTGGTCACATAACCCACAATCCCATGGAGAATNCTCTGATACCAAGTGTTGGAACTGGAGGAGAGAGGAAGCCTTGGAGCTAAAAATATGTGGGACTGGAAGGGCATCACTTGTGCTGAAGAATGGTTGTTGAATCACTCAAAATGATGGAGTACATATAGAGCTAGAGCTTGGGCAAGTCAGCCCTCTCACAAGCCACACCACTTAGCCATGGAGGCTAAGGCTCACACACTAGAGTGCATAATCTCACACAAGGGAGGAAATCAGCCTAGCAATCAGGCTGACCACTGACATACGACCTAGAGAGCTAGAAAATTCTCTCATGGCACACTCCTACTGGTCACATAACCCACAATCCCATGGAGAATGGCCATTTGGCCATGGCTAGCACACAAGGATCTCACCTCACCTAAAAAGTAAGGAGAGGTACCTTTTTCCTAGTCAGCACACTCTGACAAGGCAACCCAAGAATCTAGGACCTTTTGGATATTTCTCCCATCAGGTCTTGACCCTGGACCTCTTGCCTTTTTCTTTTCTCAGGCTAAGGCATGGGGCCATCGCCCATGGTCACCCAGATAACGGCGGTCGATGACTCCAAAACTTCGAAAATTCATATCTCCCAATCCGACCGTTGGATCGGCCTGAAACTTGGAATGTAGACATTTTGCCACCTGATTGCATCAACGATCGGAGCAGGCATTTGGTAGTTTCCTGGAACTTGCTCCTGTGGACCGGAAACTGAGCCGGAGGGCCGCTTTCCCAACACCAAGAAGGAAGACGGAGATCATGGTGGTAGATATGAGGGCAAAGGAAAGGGTGAGAAGGAGCTGACGAACGTCATGGCTGAGAGCATGCCAGCAACCAAAGGAGCGGCTTTACTCAAGCATGGAGCCCATGGGCTCGATTTGGCACGAACCACCTCTTATCAAGAGAGAAGGATGGGTTCATCTCCATTGGGGACACTGAATGTCGTTTTAGGTGTGCCAATGACAGCCTTGTCCATGCGCAAGGCGAGGGAGATGAGTTGATTAGCATCAAAGTGAGCGGTGCTGAAAAAGACTTGAAGCTGGAGAACGTCCTTTACATGACGTCTTTTGCGGCAAACCTTTTGTCAAAACAAGGACATCAAGACCTCCTATCCCAAGGAGAGTCTCGTCGTACAGATCCCAAGAGTTCATGGGCTCTACGTGTTGCAGACCAAACCTCTTCAGAGTATAAATGAGGGAAATGTGCTGATTGAAGAGCCTAAGTCTCCAAAGCCTGATGTTGCACCACAAGCCGTTACCGTGGCGGCCAACTCCACAGACACAAATGCTGAGCTGTGGCACACGCGGTTTGGCCATGTGGCGGACAGCACACTGCAAGCTATGCAGCAGCACGAAGTGGTTCATGGGATGGAGGGATGCAAGGCCAAGGATGAGGGAAAGTGCAAATAGCTGTGTGAGCCATGCCTCTAAGGCAAGGCAAAGAGTGTTGACCACACTCGCAAGATGTGGATCTACTTCCTTAATACAAAGGGAGAGGTCAAGGAGAAGCTACAAACGTTTGTCGCGATGGTAGAGCGGTAGACAAGCAAGAAGGTCAAGACACTACGCACGGACAACGGTGGTGAGTACGAGGCGTGCAAAGGCTGGTTGAGCCAACACGGCATCAACCACCAGACCACGAGACCACCACGCCTTACACCTCCCAGAGTATCAGCATTGCCAATCGGATGAATTTGACTATCCTCGGCATGACACAAAGCATGCTATTCGATGCCAAACTCCCACCTTGCTTCTAGGCTGAAGGTGCAAGAACTGCTTGCTACCTTATGAATCTCACTCCGGAAGCCGCACTTGGAAGGCGTGGTAAGAAGAAGTAAGAGAAGCAGCTAAAGACACCACAAGAGGCTTGGTAAGGGAAGAAGCCAGATGCCTCACAGTTGAGGGTCTTTGGCTGTACTGCCTAAGCAAAGGTCCAAGCAGGAGAAGGAAGTGGCAAGCTGGATGCACGCGCTCGTAAGTGTGTAATGGTCGGATACGACATTACACACAAGGCATACAGGATGTGGGACCAAGGGGCTAGAAAGCTCTTCAGGAGCCGAAATGTCGAGATTGATGAATGGACGCTCAACAAGGGAGAGTCACTGTACCCTCTCCCTGCACCCAAATCAGGGAAGTGGGTTGTGTTGCTCGAGTCAGGTGATCAGGCACAAGAAAAGTGGTAGATGGTGCCAGTGAAGGATAGTTTTACAGGGAGAGTGGCTGTACAGGCTGACATAGCGACCGACTCTGACACTGAGTCTGAGTCGTCCGAGGACTTTGAGTCAAACTCTGAGGCCGGTGGCTCTTCCTTAAACAACAAATCACTGGCAATGCAGGAGCAACACAAGCAACTAAGTCTTGAATCACCACCAGCAACACTCCGGCGTAGTACGCGACAGAAGAAACCTCTGCCAAAGTACAATGCTGAGAGTGCGGAATGGACCGGACTCAGCTGGTCATGCTTGGCTCTGGGAGAGCCTGTGACTGTAACGGCGGCTATGAACCTGCCAGATGCGGCCAAGGAGAAGGAGGAAGTGGATACCGAGCTCGCATCCATTGAAGAGAACAGAACATGGGTTCTGGTGGACAGGCCCCCAAATGGGCACGTGGTGGCCTCAAAGTGGGTACTCCAGAAAACGTTCAAGCAGGTTGGTACTATCAACAAGTTCAAGGTAAGAGTTGTGGCGAAGGGGTTTTCTCAGCGTGCACGCTCAGAGTACGAGGAGACCTTCGCACCTGTCGTCACCTTTGCCTCCATCAGATCCATGTTGGGCATCGCTGCTGCAAAAGATCTAGAGGTCCACGAGATGGATGTCAAGAGAGCTTTCCTCTACAGAAAGCTAGACAAAGAAGTGCTCATGGAAGTACACGAGGGAGTGTAAGCTACACAGGGCAAGACTTGCAAATAGGTAAAAGAACTCTACGGGGTGAAACACGCCCCAAGGATGTGGTACAAGGAGATGGACGACTTCATGGCCGGGCTTACCTTCACGCACTGCCACAATGACCCTACTGTCTATGTGCGGGAGGATGAGGAAGGCTTGATGCTGGTTGCGCTGTACGTGGATGACCTGATCATCTACTCCTCATCGGTTGAGCTGTTGAACAAGCTAAAGAGAGATCTCAGCAACAGGTTCAAGATGAAGGACATGGGTCTGCTCGAGTTCTACCTCGGGATAGCCGTCCACCGCAATCGTGCTGCACGCACCATCGAGCTGAACCAGACCAAGTACATCGTGGAGGTCCTCAAGCGCAACAACATGTAGGACTGCAAGCCCATGAGCACACCGTTGATAACAGACATCAAGCTCTCCTCTTCCACGAGCCCCAGTATGGAAGTAGAACGACGTGAGATGGAGAACATTCCCTACCAGTGTGCTCTTGGGAGCCTCATGTATGCCATGGAAGGAACACGCCCTGATATTTGCTATGCTGTGGGACAAGTGAGCAGGTTTGTGGCCAACCCAGGGCCACAGCACTCGCAAGCAGTCTATCGCATCATGCACTATCCGCAGAAGACCTAACACATGGGACTCTAGTTTGAAGGCCAAGCAGAATCTGACCTGCTGCGGCTGGTGTGTGCTACACAGATGCCGACTGGGGAGGAAAAATCAATGACAGATAGTCCACCTTGGGCTTTGTGTGCCTCTTGAACAGTGGTGTAGTCTCTTCGGTAAGCAGAAAGCAAGAGTGTGTCTCCCTCTCTATGGTTGAGGCAGAGTATATCGCTCTGTCAGAAGCATGCAAGGAGATACAGTGGCTACGTAGTTTGCTTGCCGAGATGAAAGTACCACAAACGGAGGCAACAAAGGTTCGCATGGACAACAAGAGCGCCATGAAAATGGCAAAGGATGATGTCATCTTTGGGTGGACCAAGCACATCGACATCACGTACCACTACTCACACGACCTTGTCGCAAAGGAGATTGTGGACCTAGGATACGTGGAGACCACGACGATGCTCGCAGACTACATGACAAAGGCGCTGGACAGCGAATTGCACTCTGCAGGCACTCGAGGCATCAGTATGGTCAATGCAATGGATGAATACTGAGGCCAAGACTGCTAGAGAGAGGAGAGATCTCACAGCTAATGGACGGAGGTGCAAGGGAGAGTTTGTTGATCTGATATACTCCTTGTCGATGGCTGATATTTGGACAGGCACAGGACGGACTAGGCACGCACTGTTCCATCGGAGTAAGTCCCCTAAGTCTGGTCCAGATAGACAAGGCATGCACTGCTCCTTTGGACCAAGTCCCCTTGGTCTAAAGTGGATAGTATAGCCAGCAAATACTACCTAGGACAACTCCTTGTGGCTTGGATATTCCAGAGTTAGTCTTCGGAGCATGAGGTCACGGGGTCAAATCCCAGCCCGGTGACTATTCTTCTTTGTGACCAAAAGGGGGACAGGAAGGTTCTAAGAGAGATCTTAGAACATTCTAAGGTCCTTCTTGGTGGTTGGCGCCACTTGGCGGTCATAGGGAGCGCCATGTAGGCAAGGGGGATGACGCAATCCAGATTTCCCCCAAAGTGGCTCATCCAAGGAGCCACTGCGTGCCTAGGCTAGAGGCTGGCTCTAGGACTATAAGAACCTGTCAGTTGCCTGTCATTGAGTATATTTCTTACCTTTGAGACTCCTAACAGAGTTTTCCACCAGAGGTAGACACTAAAGAAGCATTGGTTAGTCTAAGCCCTTGGAGTTTGCTCCTCGCAGGAAAGTGACCAGGTGCTAAGGACAGTTTGCAAGGAAGTGATTCCTATGAACTGCTCCGTGTGGAACCTTGGCTCTGGGGGTGATATCATCTCTTGGTTGCAATACCAAGAGCGGTCGGCGGGAACCATTGTAATAGAACCTGTTTTCTAGACCGTTGCCTCAGGCAGGTTGACAAAGGGTTATTGGCCCACACTGACTAGTTGTAAGGCATGCTTTTGCGCACTCTTGCACCCTCTCTGTCTTGCAGCACGCATTAGCACCATTAGCTCCATCAACTCCATCAGCTCCATCAGCTCCATCAGCTCCATCAGCTCCATCAGCTCCATCAGCTCAATCTACTCCATCTGCTCCATCAACTCCAAAGTGGGTGCTGGCACTTAGCAAACAAGGACCAAGGATAAGCTCTACCCTTGGAGGTATGACCCTTGGGTCCTAACCAGGATAAGCTCTGCCCTTGGAGGCACGACCATGGGTTTGCTAGTGTACGTTCTTCTTTATTTGCAGGTGATCAACAGCTAAGGGGTAAGCAACAGATATGCACCTTCTACACCGGTAGCAGACAACAGCCTAAATCAGCCTACATCGGCCTCAACAAAGCAGAGAACCAGAGAAGCAGAGAAGCAATAAGATGACACCTGTGACGCTCACCCTCGAGCAGGTCAGCGGTGGGATGTTAAAGTTCACAAGGTTTGGTTTATCCTTGTCAAAATGGCAATTTGAGATTGTCATGAGGGTGCGTGGCTACTTGAAGATGTTCCTTGGAGAAGTGGTTGAACCTCCAAAAACAGATCTTGGACATGAAGCGTGGAGTGTCAAAAATGACATGGCAATTGCGATTATTGTGACATCAGTGCATGAGTCACAGCATGTCCAGCTCCAAGATATCACACATGTATCAAAGGCTTATGAGAAGCTTGCACGGGTACACCAATCCACGCCTCTCGCAAATTGCCTCTTCATCCATCAAAAAGCTGATTTTGATGAGGATGAGCAAAGGAGAGTCGATTCTAGACTTCCTGTTGTAGTTTGAAGGACTGCTGCAACAAGTCACCCAAATGAACTAGGAAAGGGACACCAACATGCACGCCATGATCCTCTTCATGGCGCTACCGCGAAGCTAGGGTCATCTGATCACTGTCTGTGGCAGTAGGAAGGAGAAGGATTTTACGTATGAGGCAGTGTCCGAGTACGCGCGCAAGGAGGCCATGCGTCGCAGCGATAGTGAGGCTAGCATTTAAGCCTATATTGCATAATACGTTGGTCGTGGAAACAATTCCTCTTCTCGTCATAGCAACAGGGGAAGCAGTCGCGGTGGAGGAAAAAGCAATGGTGGCGGTGGAAAGAGTTTAAATCGTCTTAGGAAATGCCATATCTGGGACAAACTTGGGCATTGGGCATGGGAGCGAGGGCCCCAAAGAAGGAAGACGGAGATCATGGTGGTAGATATGAGGGCGAAGGAAAGGGTAAGGAATTGACAAACATGATGGCTGAGAGCGTGCCGACAGCCAAGGGAGTGGCACTACTCAAGCGTGGAGCCTACGAGCTTGACTCTGGCACAAACCATCACTCTTCAAGGGAGTAGGATGGGTCCATCTCCATTGGGGACAGTGAACGTCGGTTTAGGTGTGCCAACGGCAGCCTTGTCCATGCGCAAGGCGAGGGAGATAAGTTGATCAGCATCAACGTGAACGGTACTGAAAAAGACTTGAAGCTGAAGAACGTCGTCTACATGCCGTCTTTTGCCGCAAACCTCTTGTCAGTGTCCAAAATCACGGACCATGACATGACCATCGTCTTCACGGAGGAGGAGGCCGTGATTGTCAAGAACAAGGACATCAAGATCTCCTATCCCAAGGAGAGTCTTGTTCCACAGGTCAGAAGAGTTCATGGGTTCTATGTGCTGCAAACCAAACCACTTGAGGGTGCAAATGAGGGATATGCGGCGGTTGAAGAGCCCAAGTCTCCAAAGCATGATGTTGCACCACAAGCCGTCACCATGGCGGCCAACTCCACCAACACAAATGCTGAGTTGTGGCAGAGGCGGTTTGGCCATGTGGCCGACAGCGCACTATAAGCTATGAAGCAGTACGAAGTGGTTCATGGCATGGAGGGATGCAAGGCCAAGGATGAGGAAAAGTGCAAAAAACTCTATGAGCAATGCCTCCAAGGCAAGGCAAAGAGAAAGCCCTTTGAGCGTAATGGGCAACATGCGACAGCAATCTTGGACCTGATTAACTCTGATGTGTGCGGACCATTCCGCACCCCTTCGAATGGCGGGAGCAAGTATTTCTTGACCTTCATCGACCACCACAGTAGCAAAATGTGGATGCACTTCCTCAAGACAAAGGGAGAGGTTAAGGAGAAGCTGCAAGACTTTGTCGCGATGGTAGAGCGGCAGACAAGCCAGAAGGTCAAGGCACATTGCACCGACAATGGTGGTGAGTACGAGGCCTGCAAAGGCTGGTTCAACCAATACGATATCAACCACCAGACCACCACGCATTACAACTCCCAAAGTAATGGCGTTGCCGAGTGGATAAACCAGACTATTCTCGGCATGACTCCAAATATGCTCTTTGATGCCAAACTCCCACCTTGCTTCTGGGCTGAAGGTGCAAGAACTGCTTGCTACCTAGTGAATCTCACTCCGGCAGTCGCGCTTGGAAGGCGTGGTAAGAAGTAGCAAGAGAAGCAGCTCACGACCCCAAAAGAGGCTTGGTCCGGGAAGAAGCCAGATGCCTAAAACTTGAGGGTCTTTGGCTGTACTGCCTTGACAAATGTCCAAGTAGGAGAAGGAAGTGGCAAGCTAGATGCACGCGCTCGTAAGTGTGTAATGGTCGAATACGACACAGCACATAAGGCGTACGGGCTGTGGGACGAAGCGGCTTGAAAGCTCATCAAGAGCCGAGATGTCGAGTTTGATGAAAGGACGCTCGGCAAGGGAGAGTCGATGGACCCTATCCATGCTCGCAAATCAGGAGAGTGGGTTGTGTTGCTCGAGTCAGGTGTGTTGACATGAAATGCTCCTTGTCCATGACTAATATTTGGACAGGCACAGGACAGACTAGGCATGCACTGCTCCCTTGGAGAAAGTCCCCTAAGCGTGATCCAGATAGGCAAGACATGCACTACTCCTTTGGAGCAAGTCCCCTTGGTCTAATCTAGATAGTATAGCTAGCAAATACTACCTAGCATAACTCTTTGTGGCATAGACGTTATAGAGTTAGTCTCTGGAGCGAGAGGTCATTGGGTCAAATCCTAGCCCGGTGACTAATTTTCTTTGTGACCAAAAGGGGAACAGGAAGGTTCTAAGAGACAATTTAGAACATTCCAAGTTCCTTCCTCGTGGTTGTCGCCACTTGGCGGTCACAGGGTACGCCATGCAGGCAGGGGGGATGACGCAATTCAGATTGCCCCCAAAGTGGCTCCTCCAAGGAGCCACTGCACGCCTAGGCTAGAGGCTGGCTCTAATGTTATAAGAACCTGTCAGTTGCCTGTCATTGAGTACACTTCTTATCTTTGAGACTCCTCAGAGAGTTGTCCACCAGAGACAGACACTAAAGAAGCACTGGTTGGTCTAAGCCCATGGAGTTCCCTCTTCACGCAAAAGTGACCAGGTGCTAAAGACATAATACAAGGAAGTGATTCCTATGAAGAGCTTGTTGTGGAACCTTGGCTCTGCGAGTGATATCATCTCTTGGTTGCAATACCAAGAGCGGTCGGCGGGAACCATTGTGTCGGAACCCGTTTTTTAGACTGTCGTCTTAGGCAGGTTGAGAAAGGGTTATGGACCCACACTGACTAGTTGTAAGGCACTCTTCTGCTCACTCTCTCGCCCTCTCTGTCTTGCACCACACATCGACTCCATCAGCTGCATCTACTCCATCTGCTCCGTTAGCTCAAACAGCGCTTGCTGGCACTTAGCAAACAAGGACCCAGGATAAGCTCTGCCCTTGGAGGTATGACCCTTGGGCCCTAACCAGGATAAGCTCTGCCCTTGGAGGTACGACCATGGGTTCCCTACTATGGGTTCTTCTCTACTTGCAGGTGATCAACGGCTAAGGGGTAAACGACGGATCTGAACCTTCTAAACGGGTAGAAGACAACAGCCTACATGAGCCTACATTGGCCTCAGCGAAGCAGAGAAGCATAGAAGCAGAGAAGTAGTATGACGACACCCGCGACACTCACTCTTGAGCATGTCAATGGTGGGATGTCAAAGTTCACAGGGTTTGGTTTTCCCTTGTGGAGATGGCCATTTGAGATTGTCATGAGGGTGCATGGCTACTTGAAGATCTTCCTTGGAGAAGAGGTTGAACCTCCAAAAACAGATCCTGGATGTGAAACGTGGAGTGTCAAAAATGAAATGGGGCTTGCGATTCTTGTGACATCAGTGCATGAGTCACAGCATGTCCACCTCCAAGGTATCACACACGCATCAACGGCTTATGAGAAGCTTGCACGTGTCACCAATCAACGGCTCTTGCAAATCGCCTCTTCATCCTTCAAAAGTTGGTTTCGATGAGGGTGAGCGAGGGAGAGTCGATTCCGAACTTCCTGTTGCAATTTGAAGGACTGCTGCAGCAAGTGACCCAAAGGAACTAGGAAATCAACACCAACATGCAGGCCATGATCCTCCTCATGGCGCTACCTGAAAGGTGGGATCTTCTGATCACCGTCTTTGACGGTTGGAAGGAGGAGGATTTGACGTATGAGGCAGTGTCCGAGTACGTGCGCAACGAGGCCATGCATCGTAGCGGTAGTGAGGCTAACATTTCAGCCTATGCTGCACAGTACGGTGGTCGTGGCATTAATTCCTTTTCTTGTCAGAGTAGCAGCGGAAGTGGTGGCGGTAGAGGAAAAGGTAATGGTGGGAGTGGAAAGAGCTCAAAGCGTCCTAGGAAGTGCCCTAACTGTGGCAAACCTAGCCATTATGCACGGGAGTGCAGGGCTCCCAAGAAGGAAGACGGAGATCATGGTGGTAGATATGAGGGCAAAGGAAAGGGTAAGAAGGAGTTGACAAACATGATGGCTGAGAGCGTACTAGCAACCAAGGGAGCAGCATTGTTCAAGCGTGGAGCCTATGGGCTCAACTCTGGAATGAACCACCATTCTTCAAGGGAGAAGGATGGGTTCATCACCATTGGGGACACTGAACGTCGCTTCGGGTGTGTCAACGGCAGCCTTGTCCATGTGCAAGGCGAGGGAGATAAGTTGATCAGCATCAACGTGAACGGTGCTGAAAAAGACTTGAAGCTGGAGAACATCGTCTACATGCCATTTTTTGCGGCAAACCTCTTGTCAGCATCCAAAGTCACGGACCACGACATGATGGTCGTCTTCACAGAGGAGGCCGTGATTGTCAAGAACAAGGACATAAAGATCTCGTATCCCAAGGAGAGTCTTGTGGCACAGGTCCCAAGAGTTGACGAACTCTACGTGCTGCAAACCAAACTCCTTGAGAGTATAAATGAGGAAGATGCGGCAGTTGAAAAGTGCAAGTCCCCAAAGCCTGATGTTACCCTACAAGCCGTCGTCATGGCGGCAAACTCCACCAACACAGATGCTGAGCTGTGGCACAAGCGGTTTGGCCATGTGGCCGACAACACACTACAAGCTATGTAGCAACACAAAGTGGTTCATGGGATGGAGGGATGCAAGGCCAAGGATGAGGGAAAGTGCAAAAAGCTGTGTGAGCCATGCCTCCAAGGCAAGGCAAAGAGAAAGCCCTTGGAGCGTAATGGACAACCCGCGCAGCAATCTTGGACCTGATTCACTCTGATGTGTGTGGACCATTCCGCACCCCTTCGAACGGCAATAGCAAGCATTTCTTGACCTTCATCCATGACCAATGTTGCAAGATGTGGATCTACTTCCTCAAGACAAAGGGAGAGGTCAAGGAGAAGCTGCAGAGTTTGTCGCGATGGTAGAGCGATAGACATGCAAGAAGGTCAAGGGACTGCGCACAGACAAAGGTGGTGAGTACGAGGCATGCAAAGGAGCAAACACGGCATCAACCACGAGACCACCATGCCTTACACCCCCCAGAGCAATGGCGTTGCCGAGCGGATGAACCAGACTATCCTCGACATAACACGAAGAATGCTCTTTGACGCCAAACTCCCACCTCGTTTCTGGGCTGAAGCTGCAAGAACCGCTTGCTACCTTGTGAATCTCACTCCGGCTACTGCGCTTGGAAGGCATGGTAAGAAGCAGCAACAAAAGTAGGTCAGGATGCCACAGGAAGCTTGGTCAGGGAAGAAGCCAAGTGCCTCACACTTGAGGGTCTTTGGCTGTACTGCCTGGGCAAAGGTCTAAGGAGGAGAAGGAAGTGGCAAGCTGGATGCACGTGCTCGTAAGTGTGTAAGTGTCGGATACAACACCACACACAAGGCATACAGGCTGAAGGACCAAGCGATTGGAAAGCTCATTAGGAGCCGAGATGTCGAGTTTGAAGAAAGGACGCTCGGCAAGGGAAGGTCGGTGGACCCTGTCCATGCTGCCAAATCAGGAGAGTGGGTTGTGCTGCTCGAGTCAGGTGATCAAGCACTGGAAAACTGGCAGATAGTGCCATTGAAGGATGGTGTTGCAAGGAAAGTGGCTGTGCAGACTGACACAGCAATGGACTCCGACATTGAGTCTAAGTCGTCCGAGGCTTCTAAGTCAAACTTTGAGACCGGTGGCTCTTCCTCAAACAACTCATCACTCGCAGCGCAAGAGCAACAGAAGCAACTAAGCCTTGAAGCACCATCAGCAACACTCCAGCGTAGTACGCCCCAGAAGAAACCTCCGTCCAAGTACGATGCTTAGAGTGCGCAATGGACCGAAATCAGCTGGTCATGCTTGGCTCAGGGAGAGGATGTGATCGTAATGGTTGCTATGAATATGCCAAATGCAGCCAAGTGGAAGGAGGCAGTGGATAACGAACGCGCCTCCATTGAAGAGAATGGGACATGGGTTCTGATGAAAATGCCTCTAAACGGACACGTGGTGGGGTCAAAGTGGGTACTCCGGAAACCGTTCAAGCAGGATGGTACTATCGACAAGTAAAAGGCAAGAATTATGGCAAAGGGGTTTTCCCAGCGTGCAGGCTCAGAGTACCAGGAGACCTTCGCGCCTGTCGTCACCTTTGCCTCCATCAGATCCATGTTGGGTATTGCTGCTGCAAAAGATCTTGAGATCCACCAGATGGATGTCAAGATAGCTTTCCTCTACGGGAAGATAGACAAAGAAGTGCTAATGGAAGTGCGCGAGGGAGTGAAAGCTCCAGAGGACAAGGTTTGCAAACTGGTCAAAGCACTCTATGGGCTGAAACAGGCCTCAAAGATGTGGTACAAGGAGATGGCCGGGCTCACCTTCACGCACTGCCACAATGACCCTAGTGTCTATGTGCGGGAGGATGAGCAAGGCTTGATCCTGGTTGCACTACACGTGGATGACCTCATCATCTGCTCGTCATCGGTCAAGTTGTTGAACAAGCTGAAAACAGATCTTAGCAATAGGTTCAAGATGAAAGACATGGATTCGCTCGAGTTCTATCTCGGGATAGCCGTCCACCGCAATCGAGTAGCATGGACCATTGAACTCAACCAGATCAAGTACATCATGGTAGTCCTCAAGCGGTACAACATGGAGGACTGCAAGCCCATCAGCACACCCATGACAACAGATATCAAGCGCTGCTCCTCGATGAGCCCCAGCACGGAAGCAGAACGGCGCAAGATGGACAGCATTCCCTACTAGTCTGCTGTTGGCAACCTCATGTATGCCATGGTAGGACAATGCCTTGATATCTGCTATGCTATGGGACAAGTGAGCAGGTTTGTGGCCAATCCAAGGCCACAGCACTGGCAAGCCGTCAAGCGCATCATGCGCTATCTACAGAACACCCGACATATGGGACTCAAGGTTGGAGGCCAAGAAGGATCTCACCCGCTGTGGCTGGTGTCCTACACAGACGCCAACTGGGGAGGAAGAATTGTTGACAGAATGTCCACCTCGGGCTTTGTTTGCCTCTTGAACGGTGGTGCAGTCTCTTCGGCAAGTAGAAAGCAATACTGTGTCTCCCTCTGTACTGTAGAGGCACAGTACATTACTCTGTCAGAAGCATGCAAGGAGACAGAGTGGCTACGTAGTTTGCTTATGGAGATGAAAGTGCCACAAACAGAGGCAACACAGGTCCACATCGACAACAAAAGCGCCATGAAAATGGCACAAGATGATGTCATCTCCCGGCGGACCAAGCACATCAACATCAAGTACTACTACTCACGCAACCTTGTCGCAAAGGAGATCGTGGACCTCGAATACATGGAAACCAGGAAGATGCTTGCAGATTGCATGACAAAGGCGCAGGACAGCGAATTACACTCTGCAGGTACTCGAGGCATCGGTATGATCAACGTAGCGGACGCAGACTGAGGCCAAGACTATTGGAGAAAGGAGAGATCTCAGAGCTAATGGACAGAGGTGCAAAGGAGAGTTTGTTGACCTGATGTGCTCCTTGTCCATGGCTGATATTTAGACAGGCACAGGACGGACTAGGCATGCAATGCTCCCTTGGAGTAAGTCCCCTAAGTCTGGTCCAAATAGACAAGGCATGCAGTGCTCCTTTGGAGAAAATCCCCTTGGTCTAATCTGGATAGACTAGCCAGCAAATACTACCTAGGTCAGCTCTTTGTGGCTAAGATGTTCTAGAGTTAGTCTCTGGAGCGAGAGGTCACTGGGTCAAATGCTAGCTTGGTGACTAATTTTCTTTGTGACCAAAAGGGGGACCGGAAGGTACTTATAGACATCTTAGAAAATTCTAAGGTCCTTGCTGGTGGCTGGCGCCACTTGGCGGTCACAGGGAGTGCCATGTAGGCAAGGGGGATGATGCAATCCAAAAGTGCTCCCAAAGTGGCTCATTCAAGGAGCCACTGCACGCCTAGGCTAGAGGCTGGATCTAGGACTATAAGAACCTGTCAGTTGCTTGTCATTGAGTACAGTTCTTACCTCTGACACTCCTCACAGAGGTGTCCACCAGAGGCAGACACTAAAGAAGAATTGGTTGGTCTAAGCCCCAGGTTTTTGCTCCTCGTGCGAAAGTGACCAGGTGCTAAGGACACAGTGTAAGGAAGTGATTCCTATGAACTGCTCAGTGTGGAACCTTGGCTCTGAGGGTGATATCATCTCTTGGTTGCAATACCAAGAGCGGTCGGCGGAAACCATTGTGTCGGAACCCGTTTTGTAGACCGTCGCCTCAAGCAGGTTAACAATCTGTTTAGTATAGCCAGCAAACACTACCTAGGACAACTCCTTGTGGCTTAGACGTTTCAGGGTTAGTCTCTGGAGCGAGAGGTTACTCGGTCAAATCCAAGCCTGGTGACTAACTTGTTTTTTGTGACCAAAAAGGGGATAGGAAGGTTCTAAGAAGATGGAGTAGATGTCTCTTACAACGTTTGTGTCCCCCTTTTGGTCACAAGGAAAACTAGTCACTGGGCTGGGACTTGTTCCAGGTACTTCTCGCTCCAGAGACTAACTCTGGAACGTCTAAGCCACAAGGAGTTGTCGTAGGTAGTGTTTGCTGGCTAAACTATCCAGATAAGACCAAGGGGACTTGCTCAAAAGGAGCAGTACATGCCTTGTCTATCTTGACCAGACTTAGGGGACTTCCTCCAAGGGAGGAGTGCATGCCAGGTCTTGTGCCTGTCTTAATATCAGCCATGGACAAGGAGCATATCAGGTCAACAAGTGAGCCCTCTCACAAGCCACACGACTTAGCCATGGAGGCTAAGACTCACACACTAGAGTCCATAATCTCACACAAGAGAAGAAATTAGCCTAGCAATCAGGCTGAATACTCACACGCGACCTAGAGAGCTAGAAAATGCTCTCATGGCACAGTCCTAGTGGACACATAATCCACAATCCCATGGAGAATCGCCATGTGTCCACGGCTAGAACAAAAGGATCTCACCTCACCTAAAACGTAAGGAGAGATACCTTTTTCCTAGTCAGCATACTCTGACAAGGCAATCTAGGACCTTTTTGGATATTTCCCCATCAGATCGTGACCCTGGACCTCTTGCCCTTTTTCATTTCTCAGGCGAAGGCCTGGAGCCATTGTCCATGGTCACCTAGATACCGGCGGTCGATGACCCCGGAAACTTTGAAAACTCATATCTCCCAATCTGACTGTTGGATCGGCATGAAACGTGGACCATAGACAATTTCCCACCTGAAACTGAACTAGATGGCTCCTTTCCCAACAGAGAGACGCTGGAGTGCCAGCCGACTCTCAACCTCGACTTCATCTGCACGCACCTTGTGCAAGTGGAACAGCGTTGCAATGTTGTAAAGCCTGATAGCGGTAGCGTTCATGGCCATGGACTCACGTAACTAGCACTAGCAGCAGCTGGGCAGCAGAGGCAAGAAGAAAGGCAAGTGCCACTATTGCCACAAAGAGGGGCACTACAAGAAAAAGTGCTTTAATATCTATAAGGACCAGAAGGAGTAGCAGCCGCAGCAAAAGTTGTAATCTCCACAGTAGGAGAAACAGCAGTCACAACAACGTTAGCAGCAGCAGGAGAAACATTAACAGAGCATACCGACGTGCGCTATTCTTGCAACATGAACATGGCTAGGAGGTTCACGACCGCCTTTTCATGGCGAAATCTGACATGTCGTAGAAGGAGAAGGCGGATATGGCGTGGTACAAGGACTCTGAGTATACCAAGGGTCTGACGCACCACAAGGAGTGGTTTACGTAGCTGCTCTCCATCCCTCTGAACCCGTTGCTTTAAGTGATGATCGGCTGGTCTATGCTGAGGAGATTGGGATTGTGGAGATGTGGTTGGAGACTCCGTGTGGCATTGAAGTGGGAGTGTTCCATGGCGTGCTGTATGTACCTAATGAGCCATTCAACCTTCTTTCAGTTTCCTCTCTCACCAACACTGGACAGCGAGTTGTCTTTGACAATGACTATGGCTACATCCTCGACAAGGACATAGGAGAGGAGTTGGCCAGGTCAGTGAAGGAAGGCGACATGTTTTGCCTGTTGGGAGCAACCAGGATCGTGCCTGAGCATGGTCTTACAGCAGTGGTGCAGGCAACACATGGCAAAATCTGGCATGCGCAATACGGCCACATCGGCATGCGTGCCTTGCAACAATTACAAACGAAGCAGATGGTACGTCACTTGTCCATCATTTCTAACTTTGAGCAGCAGTTGTGCATGGGCTGTTTGGAGGGGAAATAGCATCGTGAGGCGTTCTGTGCAGCAGGAGAGCGTGTGAAGGAGGTGTTGGAGCTCGTCCACATAGACTTGTGTGGCCCGATGCAGACCCAACGCTTTGGAGGCTCTAGGTATTCTCTCACATTCATTGATGATTTTAGCTGTTACAATGCTCATTATTTCCTTTATTTCAAGGATCACTGCTTTGAATGGTTCAAGGAGTTCAAGGCAATGGTGGAGAACTAGACAAGTGAGAAGATCAAGGCGCTTCGCAGTGACCGTGGCGGTGAGTACCTGAGCAAGGAGTTCCACAATTTCCTCGTAGTAGCACGCATGAGGGTGCAGAGCACCATTCCATAGCCGTATTAGAACGGCGTAACAAAACGCACCAACCGCACCATTGTTGGGTCGGCGTGCTTCATGCTGCACGCGCCTCAGCTCACCTATGACTTCTGGGCCGAAGCACTGAGTAGTACGGTGTACATCAAGAACCGTAGTCCAACAAAAGTCCTAGAGCAGATAACACCATAAGAGGCGTGGTTCAGCAACAAGCCTAGCTTGGGTTATCTTCGCGCATTTGGCACACATGCACGTGCCCAAGGAAAAGTGGCAAAATAGGATGCAAAGAGCGCACAAATGCTGATGATTGGCTATGACGTGGTAAGCAAGGCATATTGCCTCTACGTGAGGGATAGTAGCCACATCATCTCCAAGGATGTCATCTTCAACAAGAACAACGTCATTAGCACCAACATTGTTTGTGATGAGGTAGCTGAACAAGCATCTTACAAGGGAATCAGAGTAGATATCCTCTATGACCTAGTCTCTCCTGACCCTTCCTCCACTGTGTTTATGGGAAAACCACTCCACTCTCCCATGTCTAATGCATCATATACAGGGACTGTTGGAAAAAGAGCCATCCGGCTCAGTTTCAGGTCCACAAGAAAACGTTCTAGGAAACTACCAGGTGCCTACTCTGATCGTTGATCCAATTTCACGTATGGAAAGATCAGGTGGCAAAACATCTGCAGTTCAAGTTTCAGGCCGATCCATCAGTCGGATTGGGAGATATGAGTTTTTCAAGTTTCTGGGGTCATCAACCGCCAATATCTGGGTGACTATGGGCCATGGCTCCATGCCTTTAGTCTGAGAAAAGAAAAAGGCAAGAGGTCCAGGTTCAAGACCTGATAGGTGAAATATCCAAAAACGTCCTACATTCTTGGATTGAGTTGTCAGAGTGTGCTGACTAGGAAAAAGGTACCTCCATACTTTTTAGGTGAGGTTGGATCCTTGTGTGCTAGCCATGGACACATGGCGATTCTCCATGGGATTGTGGGTTATGTGACCACTAGGAGTGTGTCATGAGAGTATTTTCTAGCTCTCTAGGTTGTGTGTGAGTGGTCAACCTGATGACTAGGCTGATTTCCTCTCTTGTGTGAGATTATGGACTCTAGTGTGTGAGCCTTAGCCTCCATGGCTAAGTGGTGTAGCTTGTGAAAGGCCTGATGTACCCAGGCTTTAGCTCTATATGTAGTCCATCATTTTGAGTGATTCAACAACCATTCTTTAGCACAAATGATGCCCTTCCAGTCCGAAATATTTGCTGCTCCAAGGCTCCTTCTCTCCTCCAATTCCAACATTTGGTATCAGAGCCAAGTTTTGCCACTTTCATCCAGTACATGCAGTTACTTTGAGAGTGTCAATTTAGGATCAAACCTCAAACACATTTGAAAATCAACCACTGGATCTTTAAGTTGGCAAGAAAATCATTCCAATGACCCCAAGATTGCAAAGATCGAACGGTCCAATTCCGGGTTATGCTCAAAACAAGGTCGGCCAGGGCTACACTCTTCTGTCCGAGCAAGACTGTCGCCTTGTGATGACCATAGACTCTCTCATTTATGTGCCAAATATAAAAAATAGCTCATGAAAAATGAAGTAAAATTTTAAAGGTTTCTATCAGTGTAACAAAATTTGCATTCCATTAGTATGTTTGGGAGAAACACTCTTTACAAGCTGGCTGGTGTGAGTTGGAATAAGAGCAGCAGCATACCCTGTTTTCAAAATGGCATATCTCTCAAAATCCCCGGTTGATGACATTGTTTTATGGGTCGATTGGAAAGTTTTTGAGCTGAAAATTTTATTGGTTGGCTCTATTATTCCCAAATTCCCAGTCTGCTGGCCTCTAGAACCATTTGCTTTCAGGCAGATTTCTGGCAGAAGCAAGAGTAGAAGCAGCGGTAGCGCCGCCACTCAAGGGTAGCATTGAGGATCACTAAAGCTCAAAATGGCAGCATAAGGCATGGTTATAGTAGTCCACCCCTTGGAGAGGCTGGAAGGGTACACCAATTTTACGTTTTGGAAGCTTTGTACACGCCTTCTTTTCAGAGGCGGGTACGGAGGTGGCGGCAGGGAAGACGTTGCAGAAAGGTGCAACAGATGTAAGTTCATCTACAACTGTAGCAACAGCATATGAGGAGGGGAAGAAGATGGATAGGCAAGCCTAGAGGTTGCTTGTCAACACTATCTCCAACCCGCATTTTCAATACGTGAGTGACAAGGCTTGTTGGAACAGGAGGAGAGAGGGAGCCTTGGAGCAACAAATATGTGGGTCTGGAAGGGCATCAGTTGCGCTGAAGAATGGTGGTTGAATCACTCAAAATGATGGAGTACATATAGAGCTAGAGCTTGGGCAAGTCAGCCCTCTCACAAGTCACACCACTTAGCCATGGAGGCTAAGGCTCACATGCTAGAGTCCACAATCCTACACAAGAGAGGAAATCAGCCTAGAAATCAGGCTTACCACTTGTAGACGACCTAGAGAGCTAGAAAATGCTCTCATGGCACACTCGTAGTGGTCGCATAACCCACAATCCCATGGAGAATCGTCATGTGTCCATGGCTAGTACACAAGGATATCACCTCACATAAAAAGTAAGGAGAGGTACCTTTTTCCTAGTCAGTACACTCTGACAAGGCAATCCAAGAATTGTGGACCTCTTGCCTGTTTCTTTTCTAAGGCTAAGGCATGGAGCCATCGTCATGGTCACCCACACATGGGCGCTCTCAATCCGACCGTTGGATCGGCCTGAAACTGGGACCGTAGACATTTTGTCACCTGATCTTTTCAATGATGAAAACCAATTGACAATCGGAGTAGGCATCTGGTAGTTTCTTGGAACTTACTCCTGTGGACCTGAAGCTAGCCGGATGGCTTCTTTCCCAACAATCTTCCACTTTGTTAGCGTCAGAGTGGGTTGAGTCCAGATGCCTTCATGAAGAATTGCTGATTCTCATGGGTCACTGGCTTGGTGCATGCATGGTGCTCAGGATTCTTGGCGAGTGCGATTGCGCTATGGTTGTCGACGTGCACTGGAACTAGAATTGCTGCACTCCCACTCATCTCTGCCATTAGACGCTAAAGCCAAACTGTTTCCTTGGCTCCAAAGCTGAGAGAAACGTACTCAGCTTTCGTGTTTGATGTCGCCACGACCACCTATCGCTTGCTACACCAGCATTAGTCAGGAACACATGTCTAGAGATGGACTTGCGGTTGGTCAAAGCTTAATCTACGTCTGTGTAGCCAATGATGTTGTCGTTACCATTGTAGGTGATGTCAATGTTAATGGTTCTAGCAAGGTAGAGGAGATCCGCTTCACTACCTTTTGGTCCTCAGGTTCGGGGTTCGCCATGTGCTGGCTCACAGCCCTCACAACCTATGCG
Organism: Penium margaritaceum; assembly: GCA_023375785.1. Lineage (NCBI taxonomy): Eukaryota > Viridiplantae > Streptophyta > Zygnematophyceae > Desmidiales > Peniaceae > Penium > Penium margaritaceum. The sequence continues at coordinate 13,946 of SZWC01005731.1, read as the reverse complement.
AGGTCCAGCCTGGTTGCCACCATCAGGTACATGAGACTGCCGACGACGCTGTGGTACTTCTAGCGCTCAGCTGCAACCGCTTCTCCTTTCAAGCTCACGAGGTACTGCCGCGTCTCAAGTGGCGTGCCGATGGATTTGGCCTCTGCCATGCCGAATTGCTGCAAAACATCCTTGATGTAGTGGCTCTGCTGCAGCGAGAGAGAGCGTGATTTTCGGTCACGTGTGATCTGGATACGAGGAAGTATGATGCCTCCCCGAGATCCGACATCTGGAAGCGCTCCTGCATGGCCTCCTTGAACTCCTCCACTGCTGACATGCTGTTCGAAAGGATAAGCATATCATTCGGATAGACGATGATGATGAGCACCTCATTGTCAACCTGCCTGAGGCGACGGTCTAGAAAACGGATTCCGACATAATGATTCCTGCCGACCGTTCTTGGTATTACAACCAAGAGATGATATCACCCATGATGACTTCTGGACGTCGATGTCGACGTCCACGTCGGACATCGGTACGTCGGAAGTTGACACTTAGTCCACGTCGATGTGGGTTGGCCAAGTCGGTTCACCCTTTGACAGTGGAACACAGTTCCATGACCAAAACTGCAACTATTTATCCATACTGGTGATGGATGAACTCGGATAACTTGATTACCATGCAAAAACCAACATTTGTCTCCCGAGCATGTCTACCTTCTCTTGCTTGCCATGGTCGTTCATAGCCATCTTGTGACATTTTTTAAGTCTCATGTTCACATCTTATTTCCTTGCAAGCTTAGATGAAGTGGACATAGCTTTTCAACATTGCTTTCCATGTTATTCAAAACTATCCTGTGATACACTAAATTCAAGGAAGTTCAACAGGAGAGGTAAATGAATTGGAGATAGTTTTTTGAAGGAAACATGCATTGCACATGACATCAAGTGCCCCTACAATTCCTCTTTGGACGCTGTCCAGAGGATTTCCCTGCCTTGGCTGTTGAAGACTGCCCTGCCATGGCTTTTGGTGGAGCAGCATCAGCTGCTCTACCACCTGCCCTAGCTGATGAGAGTACAGTCAGCCCTAAGTGTCCAGTAGTAGATCCTACACTGGGTCCAGTCGTGGTAACCTCCACTAGATCTGCCTCCAAATCTTTCCGCTTCCTCACTCCCGTGTGAAGGATTGTGGACACTTCCTCGTCAACAGTCTTGAGAGCATCGTCTTCATCCTCCCCAGCTACTTCTCCTTCATCTTCTGCCCCCTCACTCTCCTCCTCATCCTCCAACTCCTCATCAGAGGAGTCCTCATCATCCTCCTCCGCTTCCCCCATCCCCGCATTGGCTTTAGCCCCTACCCCGCCTTCGTCTTCACCATCAATGCCAGCCTCTGAGATCAGTGGATCCCATTCCACCACGTCAGAGTCATCATCAGCTGCCTCTGCCTTTACTTCCCCATCGTCCTCACTTTCACTCTCTACTTCTTCTTCCTCCACCAGCTTACGCAGATCAGCCGTCACTTGCTTTGACTTCTTCTGCCCGTACAACCGCGTCAGGCGGACGTTCACCCGCACTAGCAGTTCCAGGGTCTTCACCTTCAGCCTGTTCCTCCTCGCCGTCTGCACCAGCTGATGCTTGCTGAATACACGCTCATTGTCAGAGGAGCTACAAGGCTGAGCAAGGAGGCGCATGGCAAATGCACGAAGCACAGGCAGACTAGTGAGGAAGCGTGCGTGCCACCTAAATGCAGGCATGTCGCCTGCAATGACATGCTGCACTGCTGCTTTGGCTTTCTTCACGTCCCGTGCACAACTGGGCTCAATGTCACAGGTCTCACGCGCGTTTTCAAACCCTTCAAGCTCCCTGCTCAGCTGCTCTTGGTCCTTCTCCGGCACCAGGGCGTTCACCTAGCCTTGCGCCCTAGGCAACGGGAGGCGCTTCGACGATGACCCGTCGAAACGCCTTTCTTCGCCCAGAAGTCAACAAGAAGTTCATCCTGGTCAAGGAGGTCCTTATGGTCACCTCATTCATGCCCCTGGTACATTTGGTGGCCATGAGTGAACTCGGATCCCTGGCGGTGGAATATCCTGCCACCCATGGCGGGTACCAGATTCCACCCACCCAACACCCGTTTTTCGGGCTAGGCTAACTTTCCGAATACTCACTCAAATCGAGCGATTCAAAGCTCGATCTTGCATGGAAAAATCCAAGGAATCCAAATCTAAAGTCAGATCAGGTGTTTTACTACTCCTCAGTGGTCGAACCAGGGAGTGCAATCAACGGTACTCATGGTAAGGGGCACACCATGTCAACAATCTCCCCCTTGCACCGCAGCCTTGGCGCCCTGTCCTTGGAACCTGTAGTATTTTTACACCTCACAGTGCATTCTGAGCTCCATGGAGCTTGCTTTATGCCTGTCCTTGGGCTGTGCCTTGGTCATGGCATCGGCGAGCATGCGCTCAGAGCCACAATGCACAATAGCCGCATCTCCCTTCGCCACCAAGTCCCGCGCGTAGTGATGCCGAATCTTGATGTGCTTGGTCCTCCTGTATAGCACTGGGTTCTGGGTCAGGCTGATGGCACTCATGTTGTCAACGTTGAGCACCGTTGGCTTCCTTTGCGGCATGCCGATCTCCTTTAACAGCCGACGCAGCCACACCGCCTCCTTTGCAGCTTTCGCGAGTGCGATGTACTCCGCTTCGGTGCTGGACAGTGCAACACAGTCTTGCTTCCTGCTTGCCCATGAAACTGCTGCACCACCAAGCACAAACACATACCCCGACGTTGATTTTCTGTCATCCACATTACCAGCCCAGTCGGCATCAGAGTAGCCGACCAACTCGAGTGAGTCATCACGCGCTCCCCCTCCAAACACGAGCCGCGACTGTTTTGTTGCCTTGACATAGCGGAGGATCCGCTTCACCGCTTGCCAATGCAGCGGCCCGAGGTCAGCAACATGGCGGCTCACATGGCCCTCCGCGAAGGCTAGGTCGAGCCGCATTGCCACCATGGCGTACATGATGCTCCCCACCGCGGACTGGTATGGCACACCTTCCATCTCCTCCTTCTCCTCGTCAAGGCTCTGGCCCATGCTCGAGCTCAACTCACATGTGGTGGTCATGGGTGTGCCGATGGGGTTGCACTCCTCCATGTTGTAGTGGCGGAGCACCTCTTGCACACACTTTGCCTGCCCCATCTCCAGCGTGCGTGCTTTGCGGTCCCTCTTGATGGCGACGCCAAGGTAGTACTCAAGTTCGCCCATGTCGGTCATTTTGAACCGACCGCCTAGCTACCGCTTCAGGTTCACCAACTCCTCCATGTCAGATGACAGGAGGATGAGGTCATACATGTAGAGGACCACAATCTGGTGCAACCCCGGCTGCTTTCGCACATAAACGCGGTGATCCGCCTTGCAGCGCTTGAAGCTAAGCTCAGCCATAAAGCCATCCATTTCCAGGTACCACATGAGTGGCGCTTGCTTGAGCCCGTAGAGCGCCTTGCGAAGCTGGCACACCTTCCCCGGCGGCGCGTCAACCCCTTCCGGCACCTCCATGTAGACCTTCTTGTCCAGGTTGCCATTGAGGAATGCGGTTTTTACATCCATTTGGTGGACTTCGTAGTCGCGCGCCGCCGCCACTGAGAGGATGGAGTGAATGGAGGCGAACTTTGCCACCAGCGCGAAGGTTTTGTCGTAGTCTTCTCCTTTTCGCTGGGCGTACCCCTACGCGACCAGTCGCGCCTTGTACCGCTCCACCTTCTTCTCCTTGGTGAGCTTCTTCTTCAAGATCCACTTGGAGCTGATGATTTTTGCGCCCTCCGTTCTATCAATTAGCTGCCAAGTACCATTCTCTTCGTGGGAGGCGACCTCACATTTTATGGCTCCCACCCACTCAGCCCCATCCTTTTGCTGCAATGCCTCCTTGACGGTCTCGGGCTCCTCTTACGCAAAGAATGCTCAAGCAAACCCAGTCCAGGTGCCCTGCGCGGCATCGTACCGTTTTGCCGTCCTCGTTGCGCGTCCGCCTCTCCGGGGCTACTGCTGTTGAGGCTGCTGTTGCTGCTGCCGCTGCTGCTATTGCTGCTGCCCTCTTGCGGTGCCACTCGCACCGCTGGCCTGCTCCCCCTCTATGGGGGACCGTGGAGATGCGGTCTCACTCCCCGCCTCCTCGTTTAGCTCCACTGCTGCTGGCGCTTTGGACTCATCATCCGACGCGGCTGAATGCAAATCAGCCGTTCCAACATCGCCCAGATGGTTCTCGTCAGCTGAGCCGATGGGACGTCACCCTCTTTTGCGTCCTCCGGCGTCTTCCACTTGAGGAGTGACAGCCACTCCCCCCGCTTGGAGAGACCCGCGTCCTTGTCTGTCCAATGGCTGTCCTCGTCAAACGTGACGTCGTGACTCTTCACAATCTACTGCCTCCGCGGGTCGAAGTGCCGGTACGCCTTGCTCCCGCTCTCGTACCCAACGAAGATGCACCGGCGAGTCCGCGGGTCCAGCTTGCCCCGCCCCTCCCGTGCCTGTACGACAGCATGTGCAACACAACCAAAAGTGCGGCGGTGTGCCACAATTGGCTTCCTCCCGCTCCACACTTCTTGTGGCGTCTTCCACACCTTAGACTCCGCGTCCTTTAGCGGCTTTGTCGGCGTCAAGTTCATGATGTACGCCGCTGTCCGTGCTGCCTCGCCCCAGTATCGTTGCGCGAGGCCATCATCGCTCAGCATGGACCGGACCATGTTGAGGATGGTGCGGTTTGTCATCTCGACGACACCATTCTGCTCCGGAGAGTGTGGCATAGTTTGCTACCACGCGATCCCCTTGCTCTTCATCCATGCCAAGCAGCCCTCGTACTCGCCACCGTTGTCACTCCGGAACGCCTTCACCTTCAACTCTGTTTGCCGCTCCACAGCTACCACGAATTCCTACATGCATGACAAGACATCGCTCTTCCTCTTGATGATGTAGAGGTAGAGCTTGCGGCTGTGGTTGTCAATGAAGGTGACAAAGTAGCGCACCTCACCAATGGAGGGCTCGAACGGTCCACACACATCTGTGTACACCACCTCCAACTTTGCCGATGCATGCGTCCCTTTGCCTTCAAACGGCTGTCGTGTCGCCTTGCGCACCACGCATGGCTTGCACACGGCATTCTTGGCTGCATCGAGGCCCTTGACCTCAAGACCCCGCACCACTTCTTTCTTTGCCATGTCCCTCACAGTTGAGGGAGCGATGTGACATAGGCGTTGGTGCCATAGGTCCAGATTTCCTTCATCCTTCGTCACGAGGTTGACGGCGTCACTCCTCACTGCATCGGCAAGAACATTGGTATGAAGAAGGTACAGGTCCTCCTCCCTCTTGCCACGTGCAATCACCTCGCCATCCCCCTCCTTCCGGATGATGACCTCCGTCTTGTTGAAGAGTACCTCGAGCCCCTTGTCGGTAAGGCGGCTCAGTGACAGCAGATTTGCCCCAAAGTTGGGAATGTTGAGCACGTCGTAAATGGTGCATAGAATGACTTTCCCGTTCACCATAGACTCGATGCAAACATTGCCTTTGCCTGCGGCTAACTCTGTTTTGCCGTTGGCCACTGTCATGCGCCGCTCGGTGGCACCGTAGGTGACGAACGCCGTCCGGTTGCATTGTGCGTGGCGGCCTGATCCGGAGTCGATCACCGTGACTTCCGGATCTGTCAAGTCGATAGATTCCCTGGCCATCATGGCTTGGGTGTCCTTCTTCCCGCCCTTCCTGGGCTGGTCCGACTTCTTGTTGGGGCAGTTGTGTGCATAGTGGCCCTGTTTTCCACAGTTAGCACTGCCCCTTCTTGTCACCCTTCTTCGTTCCCTCCTTGGCACCCTTACCCTTCTTGCCTCCCCCTCCACCTTGAGGATGGACGGCATAGGCGGAACTTGATGTTGCCCCGCTCTCTCTCCCACCACGCCGCATCCATTCATTGTGGACGTACTCAGCCACCTTCGGGTATTTCAGCTCATTGGCGGACCAGCCGCCTACTACGGTGATCATGGGACTGCAACTGTCCGGCAAGGCCAGGAGGAGGATCATGGCTTGCAGCTGAGGATCGACCTTCCATCCGGTGGCTACGTACTCGGTAGTGAGGGACACAATCTGCTCCAAGATCTCTATGATATCGGCGCCTTCGTTGGCTCGGAGGGTGACAAGCGTTTTGAAGACAAAGAGCTGGTTAGCAATGCTGGTGGACTGATAGATGGTGCAGAGTTTCTTCCAGGCCTCCGCGGCCTCCGTGCATCCTTGAATCAGTGCGCGCTGCGGTAGAGCTAGCGCAAACACCAACAATGCAAGCGCCTTCTTGTTGCGCTTCTTGTACTTGTCCACTTCCTCCGGCGTCGCGGTATCCGGAGGCGCGGTCTCTTCACCGTTGACCAGCTCAAGCAGGCCCTTGTCATCGAGGTAGACCTCAAACTGCCACCTCCACAAGGGGAAGCCGTTTCCATCAAACNGGTTAGCAAGGTTGGTGGACTGGTAGATGGTGCAGAGTTTCTTCCAGGCCTCCGCGGCCTCCGTGCATCCTTGAATCAGTGCGCGCTGCGGTAGAGCTAGCGCAAACACCAACAATGCAAGCGCCTTCTTGTTGCGCTTCTTGTACTTGTCCACTTCCTCCGGCGTCGCGGTATCCGGAGGCGCGGTCTCTTCACCGTTGACCAGCTCAAGCAGGCCCTTGTCATCGAGGTAGACCTCAAACTGCCACCTCCACAAGGGGAAGCCGTTTCCATCAAACCTGGAGACGGCGCCAATGCTCTCTTTCTCGGTCGTTACCATGGCGCGCGGTGGTAGCATGAAACTTGAAGAGCTAGGGTCTATCTAGGCACGTGGACCCATAGCCCTTTGTTGGCTCTAGTGGGTGTGGAGGCACCCTCAAGGATGCCTAGCTCTCTGGGATACACGCTACCAAGGTTTGGGCACCCAATGGACAGCAATGGTGATGTGTGTGGAGCACAAGGATCACGGATGTGAGTGGACAGAACACGTCGCATTCAGTAGATCTGAATGGAAACACGTTTTGGTTACTTATCATAGTGAGATTACATCAGATACTTATGGCCTGTGATCTAAGCTTTCCAACGCATCCAAGCACGCCCATAACGGAGCAGTAGAGCCCCTGCTACGGCCGTCAAAGTAACCCTTGGTAGAGGCATCCACCTGGCCTTGCACTCTAGGCAACGGGAGGCGCTTCGACGATGACCTGTCGAAGCGTCTTTCTTCGCCCAGAAGTCAACAAGAAGTTCATCCTGGTCAAGGAGGTCCTTATGGTTACCTCACTCATGCCCCTGGTGCATTTGGAGGCCATTAGGAATGAACTCGGATCCCTGGCGGTGGAATATCCTGCCACCCATGGCGGGTACCACATTCCACCCACCCAACACCCGTTTTTCGGGCTACGCTAACTTTCTGAATACTCACTCAAATCAAGCGATTCAAAGCTCGATCATGCATGGAAAAATCCAAGGAATCCAAATCTAAAGTCAGATCAGGTGTTTGACCACTCCTCAGTGGTCGAACCAGGGAGTACGATCAACGAGACTCATGGCAAGGGGCACACCATGTCAACACAGCTTTGGCCATGACTTTGACAATGGGTTTCTGGCACTGGCTGTTGTACGCGTTGGCAAGGTGGTCATTCATGAGTGTCACCTTCATGGAGTTGAGACTTGCAATAGACAGGGGGGTAGTGAGCAAATCTGGAGCAGCAAGCGGGGTCCGAGAGGTCCCCTCAGAGCCTGCAACCTGGCTCTGCTCCGCATCCACTTTTGCTGCTGTCTTTGCAACGCCTGCTGCTGCCCGCATCTCCTCCCGCTTCCTCGGCTCGGTCATCTTGACCCAGTTCACAGGATTGGCATTAGTGCCCCATGCGGCTCCCTGACCTTTAAACAGCTTCTCATCAGCACCGGTGGATGATTCGTTTGGCAGGGGAAGAGGGGGAAGGCCAAGGATGGCACGGGCAGCAGGAGGTGCCATCTTACATTTGGTGATGTTCAGGATCAGTGCCCCGAAGTGGCCTCGGATGCGGTCAGTACCACCGGAGAAGGTGCCACCGCAGCCACCGTAGTAGAAATTAGGATAGCCACCAGCCGTAGGTATGGGACGGATGAACTTGCTCAGAGGAGGGTGAGGAAGTCGCCTGTTAGCACAAGGAGCCTTGTGGTGTTGGCGGCTGCCTGTGCATACGTTGCAGACTTGGTGCCGCCAGCCATGGTGAAAAGGTTGTGCTGGCGACAGAGCCTGTGGCACTACCCCAAGGCAGTGCAAAAAGAGTGGAACAAAACAAGTGTCTAAACTGTACATATGGGGATGGGCTTGCTGAATGAGTTGAAACACTACACCTAGATACACCAAAGAGTAGGCACGGGGGAGGGGGGGGGGTAGATGCGCAGGTTGCTATAGTGAACATCTGCCTTCCAAGCCTGGCATGGATTCCATGCCTTGCTGGAGCCCGATGANGGTGCCGCCAGCCATGGTGAAAAGGTTGTGCTGGCGACAGAGCCTGTGGCACTACCCCAAGGCAGTGCAAAAAGAGTGGAACAAAACAAGTGTCTAAACTGTACATATGGGGATGGGCTTGCTGAATGAGTTGAAACACTACACCTAGATACACCAAAGAGTAGGCACGGGGGAGGGGGGGGGGTAGATGCGCAGGTTGCTATAGTGAACATCTGCCTTCCAAGCCTGGCATGGATTCCATGCCTTGCTGGAGCCCGATGAGTCGATATCCTGTATGCCGATTGGGTGCTTCAAGAAAGCAACCAATCAGCATGCATAGAACACGTAGTTTCCCATCAGATACGTTGTGTTACCCTGCATTTTAGCGGCATGCGCACCAGGCTTCTCGTTGGAATGTCGCTAACATTCATGCCAATAAGGCTGGTGCTCTCGGTCGGTCTTGAACTGGTCCTGTGCGGGATTTTTGGTTTTGCAAGGCGGTCACGACGAGTCGACGTGGACGTCGACGTGGACCGACGTTCCGACTCTGCATTGACCCCGGCAAGTCGGAAGTCAAAGTCTACATCCGATATCACCCTCAGAGCCAAGGTTCCACACTGAGCAGTTAATAGGAATCACTTCCTTGCAGTGTGTCCTCAGCACCTGGTCACTTTCGTGCGAGGAGTGAACTCCAGGGGCTTAGACCAACCAATGCTTCTTTAGTGTCAGCCTCTGGTGGACAACTCTGTTAGGAGTCTCAAAGGTAAGAACTGTACTCAATGATAGGCAACTGACGGGTTGTTAAAATCCTAGAGCCAGCCTCTAGCCTAGGCACATAGTGGCTCCTTGGATGAGCCACTTTGGGAGAAATATGGATTGCATCATCCCCCTTGCCTACATGGCACTTCCTGTGACCGCCAAGTGGCGCTAGCCACAAGGAAGGACGTTGGAATGTTCTAAGATGTCTCTTATAACCTTCCTGTACCCCTTTTGGTCACAAAGAAAACTAGTCACCGGACTGGGATTAAACCCAGTGACCTCCCACTCCAGAGACCAACTATGGAACATCTAAGCCACAAAGAGTTGTCCTAGGTAGTGTTTGCCGGCTATACTATGTAGATTAGACCAAGGGGACTTGCTCCAAAGGAGCAGTGCATGCCTTGTCTATCTGGACCAGACATAGGGGACTTACTCTAAGGGAATAGTGCATGCCTAGTCCGTTCTATGCCTGTCCAAACATCAGCCATGGACAAGGAGCATATAAGGTGAACAAACTCTCCCTTGCACCTCTGTCCATTAGCTGTGAGATCTCCTCCCTCTCCAGCAATCTTGGCCTAAGTCTTCGTCCGCTGCGTTGACCATACCGATGCCTCGAGTACCTGGAGAGTGCAATTCGCTCTCCAGAGCCTTTGTCATGCACTCTACGAGCATCTTCTTCGTCACCACGTATTCCATGTCCACAATCTTCTTTGCGACCAGGTCACGTGAGTAGTGGTACCTGATGTGAATGTGCTTCGTCCGCCGGGAGATGACATCATCCTGTGCCATTTTCATGGCGCTCTTGTTGTCGATACGGACCTTTGTTGCTACCGTTTGTGATTTTTCTATCTCGGCAAGCAAATTGCGTAGCCAATGTTTCTCCTTGCATGCTTCAGACAGAGCGATGTACTCTGCTTCAACGGTAGAGAGGGAGACACAGTCTTGCTTTCTGCTTGCCCAAGAGACAACACCACCGTTCAATAGGTACGCAAAGCTGGAGGTGGACTTTGTGTCATCGATTCTTCCTCCTAAGTTCTGTAGCACACCAGCTGCAGCGGATCAGATCCTTCTTGGCCTCCAAACTGGAGTCACATGTGTCGGTTGTCCCACAGCATAGCAAATATCAGCGCGTGTTCCTCTTGGGAAAGGAGCCATCCGGCTTAGTTTCAGGTCCACAAGAGAAAGTCCAAAAAAACTACCAGATGCATGCTCCGATTGTTGACCAGATTTCACCATTGCAAAGATCAGGTGGCAAGATGTCTGCGCTCCAAGTTTGAGGCCGATCCAACGGTCAGATTGGGAGATATGACTTTTCCAAGTTTCTGGGGTCATCAACCGCCGATATGCGGGTGACCATGGGCAATGGCTCCATGCCTTAGCCTGAGAAAAGGAAAAGGCGAGAGGTCCAGGGTCAAGACCTGATGGAGAAATATCCAAGAATGTCCTAGATTCTTGGGTTGCCTTGTCAAAGTGTGCTGACTAGGAAAAAGGTACCTCTCCTTACTTTTTAGGTGAGGTGAGATCCTTGTGTACTAGCCATGGACACATGGCGATTCTCCATGGGATTGTAGATTATGTGACTACTAGGAGTGTGCCATGAGAGTATTTTCTAGCTCTCTAGGTCGTGTGTGAGTGGTCAGCCTGATTGCTAGGCTGATTTCCTCCCTTGTGTGAGATTATGGACTCTAGTGTGCGAGCCTTAGCCCCCATGGCTAAGTGGTGTGGCTTGTGAGAGGGCTGACTTGCCCAAGCTCTAGCTCTACAAGTATTCCATCATGTTGAGTGATTCAAAAACCATTCTTGAGCAGAACTAATGCCCTTCCAGTCCCACATGCTCGCTGCTCCAAGGCTCCCTCTCTCACTATTTTCAACACTTGGTATCAGAGCCAACATCTGCTACTTTCAGTCAGCACAGGCCGTCACTTTGAGAGAGACGGGTTGGGGTGAATTCTTCACCAAATATAACAATCAACTACTGGATCTTCAAGTTCACAAGACAAGCTTTTAAACGAGCCCAAGATCGCGAAGCTCCAACAGTCGGATTGAGAGTTATGCTCAAAACGAGGTCGGCCAGGGCTACACTCTTCTCTCTGAGTAAGACTATCGCCTTGTGATGACTATAACTCTCTTGTTTCTTTGTCAAATTTAAAAAGTAGCACATACGGATTGAAGTATTGTTCTTGAGATTTCCATTTGTGCAAAAATATTTGCATTCCATAGGTACGTTTGGGAGAAACGCCGTTTACAAGCTGGCAAGTGTGAGCTGGAGTAGGAGCAGAAGCATACCCTATTTTCAAGAGAGTATATCTTTCAAAATCCCCTGTTGATGACCCTGTTTTAAAAGTTGATCTGAAAGGTTTTGAGCTGAATTTTCCAGTGGTGGGCTGCGTTCTTCAAAACTCCCAGTCTGTTGGCATGTACGGTCCATTTTCTCTCAGACAGATTTCTGGCATAAGCAGCAGTAGAGGCAGGGGTAGCGCCGCCACTCAAGGGCAGCGCTGAGCATCACCAAGGCTCAAAATGACATCAGGAGGCGTGATAACAACAGCCCACCCCTTGGAGAGGCTGGAAGGACGCGGCAACTTCACGTCTTGGAAGATCTATACCCGTCTCCTTTTGGACGAGAGGGGCTTGTGGGAGGTGGTGAGCGGCGACGAGCGCGCTCCGCCTCCACAGGCAAAAGGCATCACCGCAGCAGAGGTGGTGGCGAGGAAGACGCCGCAGAAAGGTATAGTAGATGCAAGTTCATCTACAACTGTAGCAGCGGCATATGAGGAGAGGAAGAAGAAGGACAGGCACGCTTAAAGGCTGCTTGTGAACACCATGTCCAACCCACATCTTTAATACGTGAGTGACAAGGCTCCTGCAAAAGAGGGGTGGGACGCGTTGTGCAAGAAGTATGAGAGCAAGGATCCTGCATTCCTCATGCTTTTGGAGGAGAAGATGATGGCACTGAAAATGCAAGGTGGCGAAGGGATGGAGGCCTACTTGGACAGGGCAAAGGAGCTGGTGAAGCAGCTGAAAGCGGCGGGCAATCCTGTGGATGACACGCGCTTCATCCTTCTCTTGCTAAGGGGAATCCCAACGAGGTATGTCATTGTGCGAGAGACGTTGGAGTGCTAGCCGACTCTCGACCTGGATTTCATCTGCTCACACTCGGTGCAGGTAGAGGTGCGTCGCAATGCCGCCAAGCGCAATGGCGGCATCAACAGCAGTGAAGCAGCTTTCATGGCCATGGACTCACACAACCAGCAGCAATAGCAGTCTGGGCAGCAGAGAGGCAAGAAGAAGGGCAAGTGCCACTATTTCGAGAAAGAGGGGCACTGCAAGAAAGAGTGCTTCAAGTTCAAGAGGGACTAGAAGGAGCAGCAGCAGCAACAGCAAAAGCAGAAATCTCCATTACAAGAAGAGCAGCAGTCACAGTAACGTTAGCAGCAATATAAGCAGAACCAGACCGGCATGCGCCATTTTGGCAATATGAACGTCGCCAAGGAGGTGCGCGACCGCCTCTTTATGGCAAAGTCAGACATGTTGCACAAGGAAAAAGCAGATCTGGCGTGGTATAAGGACTCAGGGTGTACCAAGAGTCTGACGCACAACAAGGAGTGGTTTACGCAGCTGCTCTCCATTCCCCCCGACCAATTGCTTTGGGTGATGATCGGGTGCTGTATGCTAAGGGGATTGGGATTGTGGAGGTGGTTGGAGACCGCGCGTGGCATTGAAGTGGGAGTGTTCCATGGCGTGCTGTATGTGCCTGATGCTGCGTTCAACCTTCACTTAGTGTCCTCTCTCACGAACACAGGAATGCGCGTCGTCTTTGACGACGACTATGGCTACATCCTCGACAAGGAAACAGGAGAGGAGTTGGTCAGGTCGGTGAAGGAAGGCGACATGTACTACCTGTTGGGGGCGACGAAGATCCCGCCCGAGCGAGAGTCTTGCAGCAGTGGTGCAGGCCACAGATGACAAAATCTGGCACGCGCGCTACGGCCACATCGGCATGCGCGCCTTGCAGCAACTTCAAACAAAGCAGATGGTGCGTGCCTGGCCCAACATCTCTAGCTTTGGGCAGGAGTTGTGCATCGGCTATTTGAAGGGGAGGCAGCATCGCGAAGCGTTCTCTAGAGCAGGGGAGCGCGAAAAGGAGGTGCTGGAGCTGGTCAACACAGACTTGTGTGGCCCGATGCAGACCCAGAGTTTTGGATGCTCTAGGTATTTTCTGACTTTCATTGATGATTTCAGCCGTTACACTGCTGTGTACTTCCTTTCCTCCAAGGACGTGTACTTTGACAGGTTCAAGGAGTTCAAGGCCATGGTGGAGAACCAGACTGGCAAGAAAAACCAAGGCGCCGCGCAGCGACCGCAGTGGAGAGTACCTGATCAACGGGTTCCAGGAGTACCTCATTTCAGTAGGCATCAAGGTGCAGCGCACCGTGCCATACTCGCCACAGCAAAGAGGCAGAGCAAAACGCGCCAACCGCACTATCGTTGAGTCGGCGCGCTCCATGCTGCACGCAGCTCGGCTGACCTACGACTTTTGGGCCAAAGCAGTGAGCACTCTGTTGGACCTGGAGGAGAGGGGGAGCCTTGGAGCAGCGAGAATGTGTGATTAGAAGGGCATCACTTGTGTTGAAGAATGGTTGTTCAATCATTCAAAATGATGGAGTACATATAGAGCTAGAGCTTGGGCAAGTCAGCCCTCTCACAAGCCACACCACTTAGCCATGGAGGCTAAGGCTCACACACTAGAGTCCATA
>SZWC01005730.1:92129-127644 GCA_023375785.1 Penium margaritaceum | reverse complement strand
TCCCAGCCCTTTACCCCAGGCGTAGGGTTCACCACCAGGGCATCATGTCACCATGTCATCATGTCTACATGAGTAACCATTCATCCATATCCCCAGGTCACCAAGACACTTCAGGGAAAAAAAGGGGGTGAGTTAAGTCTGAGGGAGAAAAAAAGGGCGAGGGTTTGTCCGAGGGTGTTCAGCAAAGTGCTCTCTGAGACATGTTTTTGAATTTTTTAGTTCAAAATTTTAACCTGGAGCGAAAGAAAGCATTTTAAAGGCCCAGGGCGAAAGAAAGCGTTTCTTCGCCCGCATGGTTGAAATCTGCGGCTGTTTTTTACGCAGAGTATGGGACCATGGTGTCAGAACATTGTCCAGACTAGTGAACACACTAGTCCTGGTCTCAGACATAGAACCTTACAAGGCTAACACTGACATGGAACGTAATGACATGGATGTCCGAAATTCAAACATAGACAAACATCGACATTGACGCATCGATATCCACAACCCCCACCGTCACCAGGCATTGCTACTGGCCACAGGTGACAAGTTGGGAGCCAAGTGCTGTGGTGTGCTCCGCTGCACGAGCCGTTGCTGTGGCAGACAAAGAGCAGCAGCACATGTCACGTCACGTCACATCATGTAACGTCTGGTAGCATCCCAGCACCCGTGGCTTCACACACGCAGCAGCAGCAGCACCAGCACCAGCAGCAGCAGCAGCAGCAGCAGCAGCAGCAACAGCAGCCATGGTAAGCGGGATGTGCGCTACTTCAGCAAAAAGAAGGCGACCAGAATCATTCGGCCGAGTCATTGGGTCAGCCTAGGATGCATGAGTTCCGAGTTGGATATTTGGGTTCTGACATTTGGGGCAGGGGTGTCAGAGAGTGTGAAACACCAGAACAGACGGGTTGCTTTTGATATTCAGGGCAGGAGGTCTCCGTCCTGCCCCTTCTAGTTTTGGCCCCTTGGCGAATGAGAGGTCCAGAGCTTGACCCCCACTGATTACAATTCAGAATTCTGCTGTTAAAACAAAAAGAAGAAGAAGAAGAAGAAGAAGAAGGAGGAGGAGGAAGAAGAAGAAGCAGGAGGCGGAGGTGGAGGAGGAAAAGAAGAAGAAGAAGAAGAAGAAGAAGAAGAAGAAGAAGAAGAAGAAGAAGAAGAAGAAGAAGAAGAAGAAGACGAAGAAGAAGAAGAAGAAGAAGAGAATGTTAACTACGGCGACAATGACAGCGTCGACATCGTCGACGGATGTGGGAACATCGCGCCATCGTTATTGCTATCAGTATCGCCATTGCAAGACTGGGAGAAAGAAAACACGCTATCGCTATCGGTATCAGCGGTTGGACACGTCGATTGTATCGTGTCAGGTTTCAAACAATACCAGCACGAAACAATCATCAGCCAAGTCCTGCGTGCAGAAGAGGGGTCCGGGGACTCTGTCAAGCCCCATTCGCGAGCTTGCAGCATCAGTCGACAGCGCAAAAACAAAAACCATGTGTCGTGTAAGCGATGACGACGGGAGCGTTCATCGCAGCTGCCATGGGGGCCTACGTTTTACCTGAAAACATCCCGACAGTCGGTGACGCAAAAGAAAATGGGGCATGGACTCCACATTCCAACTCTCAAAAGTGTCAGAGTGTGAGGCCCGTGTCCTTTTCTTCTTCGGAAAAAAACTTTGACAGAGAAAAAAAAAATCGAGGGGTGATACCATAGTAGTGATTGCCGTCTTCACATACGGATGGATTCGCATTCCAACCGCCGTGTGTGAGAGTGTGCCGTATAGAGTGGGGGGGTATCGCGATATCGATATCGGTATCGATATCGATATCGACAATATCGATATCGATATCGCTTTTTTTTGTATCGATATCGACCCCTGGGGGGGCAGTATCGATATCGATATCGATATTGAAATATCAAAATATCGATTTCGACATTGGGATATTGATATCAATCTCGACATTTTACACCACCTGATGTGTTTTTCGAAGACAATATTGGCCGATATCGGCCGATATCAGGTCGATATTGGCCGATATCGACCAATATATGGTCAAAATCGATATCCTACACTTCTAGGAGGGGGGAGGCCCATGGCCTATATCACGGTATCGATATCGATATTGATATCGACTCGATATCGATTTCGATATTGCAATATCAATATCGAGGTCGATATCGATATAACATCGATTTCGATACCGAAAACACCCCACTCTAGTGCCGTACACAAGTAATTCTCATGAAAAAAAATACATTTGGTTCAGGCGATCTTAACCCTTGTTTCGTAGAGCAGGCAAGGACCGATATCAGGCGGAATCGGGCCTTGCCTACTTTTGTGCGGTAAAGTGAGGCTGTGTTGAATTCGCGCAGCCACTAGAGGTCCGCATTCTTTCTTTTCCAATATCGGCAATATCGGTTGACAACTGATGTTGTCTGATATAGCCCGATATTTGGGTTTCCACTAGAGCAAGTATCGAAAACGATAGTATATCCATATCGACCTTGATATCGATATTGCAGTATCGATATCGAGTCGATATCAACATCGATAACGATACCGTGATATAGGCCATGGGCCTCCCCCCTCCTAGAAGTGCAGGATATCGATTTTGACCCTATCTTTGTCGATATCGGCCGATATCAACCCAATATTGGCCGATATCGGCCAATATAGTCTTAGAAAAAACATCAGATGGAGTCAAATGTCGAGATTGATATCAATATCCCAATATCGAAATGGATACTTCTATATTTCGATATCGATACTGACCCCCCAGGGGTCGATATCGATACCAAAAAAACGATATCGAAATTGTCGATATCGATATCGATATCGCGATACCCCCACTCGAGTTTCCACCTCCCACACGATATAGCCCAATTTTGATATCGACATCGAAATCGAGATCATAAGGGTGATTTCAACATACGACGACGACGACAACGACAGCGGCGGCAGCGACGACGATAGGGTGGGAATATTGTCGATATCGATATTTCGATATCGATGTTTTCGATATCGATATCGATATCGATATTTTTATATTCGATATTTTTTTGACTGAAGGTCGATATCGATATCGATATCGATATCGATATCGACCCTCGATATCGATATCGATATTGATATCGATATCGAGGGTCGATATCGATATAAGTATTGACTCGATACAATATTTTCGCCCACCCTAGACGACGACGTTGACAGCAATGACGACGATGACGACGATGACGACGATGACGACAAGACAACGATTACGACGGCGGCGGCGGTGGTGGCAGTAACGAGCGACACAGCCGACGGCGATGAGGACAACAACGGCGACAGCGACGACGGCAACGAGTCGCAACGACGACGACGGAGGGCAATGACAACGATGGCAACGAGTCGTCATCGTCGTCATTGTCGTCTTCGTCGTCATCGTCTTCGACGACGACGACGACGACGACGACGACGACGACGACGACGACGACGACGACGACGACGACGACAACGACGACGACAACGACGATCTCTGCGCAAAAAAACGCCGCAACTCTCAACCACGTGGACAAGAAAACCGCTTTCTTTTGCTTGGGGCTTTAAAACTCTTTTTTGTGCTCCAAATTGAAAGATTAAACTAAATCTTCAAGAACATGTCCCAGAGAGCACTTGGCAGAACACCCTCCAACAAGCGTTTGCCCTCCTTTCCTCCCTCACACTTAACTCACGCCCTTTTCTCCCCCGAAGTGTCTTGGTGAAATGGTTCACAAGTAACATGGTGACATGGACATGGTGAATGGGATAAAGATAGGATGCAGAGTAGATATAGGCGAATGGTGTCCCTGGAGATGAAATAACTACCGACTTTATGGCTTCATCCCAAGCAATGACAGCAAATTGTTGCCAATCATTGCAAACGATCATACAATACATTTTCTGCCTTGCTGCATCCGAAACTTCTTTGGTCAATGCAACAGGTGATTCTGGCCACAGGAGATCTCATGTCACAAGAACAGGATTTCATGGCCGAGGAAGGAGGATAACTATCGCCACAAAGGGACGATGGCAGGATGATAAAAGGGTAAATGATTGCAGTCAAAATCATTGTGGTCACTGTTGTTATCCAGATAAAAGTCATCAGAAGAAAACAACCTCAACGACAACGACGACCACAACGACAGCAACAATGACTACGACAACAGTGGCGAAGACTGCGACGATGACGACAACACAACACCGTATTGCATGATGACGAAGACAACAATAACGACGACGATGACGATGACGACGACGACGACGACGACGACGACGACGACGACGACGACGACGACGACGACGACGACGACGACGACGACGACGACGACGACGACGACAACGACGACGACTTTGACGACGACGACGTCGTCGTCAAAGAAGACGGTGCCAGCGGGGGCGGCAGCAGCGACAATGACGACGACAAAGAAGACGGAGGCGGTGGGGGTGGCGGCGGCGAGGAAGACATCAACGACGACAGGGAGGACGACGACGATGGCGGCGGCGGCGGCAGCGGCAGCGCAGGCGGCGGCGGCAATGTCAACACCGCAGATGAAGATGTCGACACCGCAGACGTCGATGTCAACACCAAGGATGACGATGTCAACACCAAGATGACGATGTGAACACGGTGCTGACATCTGCGGCGCAGATGATGATGTCAACACCACAGACCACGATGTCAACACCGCACACGACGATGGCAGCAGCGCAGACGACGATGCCAACACCGCAGACGATGATGTCAACACGACACACTACGATGTCAACACCGCAGGCAACGGCAGCAGTGCACACAAAGCAATGAGGACAGGAGTAGGGAGGGGAACCTACCTGTGTGCACTGAGAAACATCACTGACAGCTGCTCGACCGCAAGCAGGGGCTGAAGGAAAGCAGCATGCACGTGGGGAAGCCAAGTCGCCGACATGTTGCGTTGGCGATGCCAACATGGCATTGACATGTTTTGTGCAAAGCAAATGTTCTTGATTGCACAAATGGTGTGCGCCCACTCACGTAGATTTCGTCGAGCGAGTATCTTGTGTAGAGGTTGTGCAGCACGCCGGGCTCGTGCAGGTATGCAAGCTTTGTCATATCATCGACGCCGCCGCTCGGCGCGTCCACGTCCTTTGGGTGGCATCGGGACACTCTCACCACCACCTGCGTGGGCTCGTGTGTACATTCGTGTGAGTTTCTGCTTAGGTTTGTGATTGTGTTTGCATGTGCGTTGGAGTTTGCATGTGAGTTGGAGTTTGCATTGGCGTTCGCCTTGGGCAAAACACTTGAAGTTAAGGGAAGGTAAGGTTGCAGTGCGTTGAGTCAGACACACAGGGTTGCGATTTCGTCCCTGCATGCGGTTTGCGACATCATGCAGCCGGCTTTATTGTGTCGTGATGTTACTTGTGTGTGTGCTCCTGCCACACCACGACTCGTGCCGTGGTGTGGCACGAGTTTTGCTGATTGTGCCATTTGTCCCAGGTGTCACATGATGTGTGCACACGTCTTTCGTGTCACGTGCCATGGACAACGTCGCATGTGTGCTTTGAGCGAGTGGATGGGGTGCACTCGAAGCGAAACTCTTCTGACCAGTGTTGCATGCAGCAAATGGCGGAAGCAAGCCCCATAGCAGTCGGCCAATGGCTCTTGTTAAACGTCCTATGCCTCTGACATCTCTCAGTATCATATTCTGGCTGTGCAATAAATAGCAACAAAGCAAGCAGCAGACTGTGGTGCAGGTGTAAGCATCACCATTGGAGCCCCAACCCATCCCATGCCATCCCATCCTCTTCCAGGCCATCCCATCTCATCCTATTCCAGACCATCCCATCCCATCCTATGCCATCCCAACCCATCCCATGCCATCCCAACCCATCCCATGCCATCTCATCCCATCCCATCCTATTCCAGGTCATCCCATCCCATCTGAACATACCCAGCCAAAACCTCCTCCAGCAAAAGCACTCCACCCCTCCCTCACCGCCCACACCCCACCTCGGTGCCGTTGATGGCGACGGTGGCCTTCTTCTTCTCCACAGCCACCACGTAGCCCTCCACCCACGCCTCCTTGTCGTCTTCTACCCATACCGCCGACCCCACCGCTAGGCTCGCCTTCTCTTTGTCCTTGTCGCCGCGTGCCCCACCCATGCCGCCCATCTCGCCCCTATCATGCACACATGCGCTGAACCGGCGCCCTTGTCCGCTCTTCCCACCGCCGACGGAGTCGAATCCTAGACTTTACTGGACGAGATCACACTCTGCCCGTGGGTCCGCTAGGCTCAGCAAGGTCGGTGCGGCTCTTGGCAAGAACAGCAGCTAGCAAGGGCGTCGTGCTCTGGATTGAAGCGCTGCTGCGGCAGCTGCGGCTTTGGACTTGGCGACTGGACAGGATAGTTGAAGCCAAAGCTGTCCGCTTGAGTTAAGCCCACGACGTGCTGAAGTCCCTTTGCTGCCGGGCGAGACTGCGACGGGGTGCATGCCTGAGAGAAGGGTCGCACTCGACAAATGCTCCAATGCGGATACGGCTGCTCAATAGCGCAGGGATCTGTAAATAGGGGTGAACAGGGCTGAACGAGATTCGACGCGGATTATGTGGCCAGACGAGACGACAGCCACAGACACGCAACTCCTGTACCAGCCTCAGTTGAGCTGCCACGCTGTTCCGTTGAGTAGCCTCTGCTCCCAGCTCAGTAGGCAGCGGTGCTTTGGAGTCAGCCACGGCGGGCTAGTCCCAGCTGCGCGTCCAGTACAGCACGAGTGCACGCACGCACTTGCACACCCAACACGAGCGCGAGTGGTCTTGTCACTGAGAGTGCGTTTCCATCGATCGATGGATGGAGTTTTTTGGCTGCGAACGAAATTTACGAAACTGGACGGTCTGGATGATGGCGTCCGTACAGTCATGCATCGCGATGACTTCCCACCCAGGACAACCCGGGTCCCACACTATCGCACACCATCGCGTGATCGGGCCTGGACAGTACCCCAATCCCGTGACCCTCTTTCGGCGTCCATTTTCTATTCCCCGAATGGGCCGCTTTGGGGAACGTTAGCGACTCTTCTCTCGTCCAGCCAGTTCCATCCAGCCTCGAGGCGGATGGAGTGGATGGCGTGCTGCGAGTGAGGAACATCACTACCCGATGGACCTGTCCAGGACGCCACATCGAGCGGGAACCAATCTCCGTAGATACATGTACGGAACGCGAGATCCAGTTCGTTTATTTCCTGAAATGGACTTCGATTTGGTCTTTTAACTGCGCGGGATGGTCTGGGAACCCCATCGATCGATCCATGGAAACGCACTCTGAAGCAGGGAGAGGACGAGCAAGTCGGCCGAAGCGAGCGTGGGGGTGAGCCTCGGTCGGGGACTTTCCCCGCCCTTTCTTGGCCATGGCCGTCACAATTTGGCACGTTCGGGCCGGATTCCGCCAAAAAAGTGTGGGCGTCCCGCCATTTCTGTCGGCGGGGTATCAGATAAAGGGACCTTCACCTGAACACGGCAGTAAATATTTTCTGAACCTCTGATCGCAGCCTACGAAGTCCGCTGGACCACCTCAGCACCAAAAGTAACCTGGCGTTGAATCTGCTGTGCACAATGGAACAAAGATGGTACACAGGTAGAGTCCATGGAAAGGAACCTAATTTAGGAAAATAAAAAAAATTGACTCATTTTGGAAGAAATTTTGCTTTAACTTGATGAAAAGTTCTGAAATTGTCGATCCTTTAACTACAAAAACAAGGACGAGGCATAAGTGGGATCTTGGGCACTTAATTCAAGCTAAAAAACATTTTATTTCTATAAAATCCTTCAGGAATTCCCAAATATAAATTTTATTTCTTTGAGTGTTTCGTCTTAGACGTCCATGTCTCCATCAATTCAGCGAGTAGGCAAGCCATTCATTACATTTATGTCCCACCGCACGTGAACCTCAATATCTTTTCTTTTCTAGGACGAGATAATCTTTTCCACATTCCCTGACCTCAGTTACACCGTTTCTGAAGGTTCGGACAAGTTTGACAATCTTTTGCTAAGGTCAACACAAGAGCAGGGATGTGTTGATACCTTCTTTATTCCCTTGCAAGGTGATACCGTCTAATAAATACATGACTCAATATTCTTGAGATACCCCCACTTCTTGGCGGGGTTATGTGAAGCGACTACTTATTACGCAACATCACACGCACCTCTCAACTAGAACACCCTAGACCCAATGTCTGTCTCATTCTCTCTTTAATACATATGCTCGGCATGTTAAACAACTTTCATAAAATTAAAATTTCTTCCAGAAAACAATGATGAAATCATCACAATCACTCTCTAAGTGTATTGTGCTCCGTACTTCATCAAATGAGCCACCCAAGTTCTACTCCGCGTACCGTTAGGTATCATAGCACAATGAGGCTAAATGGGCAGTCAAAGCAATAACTATGCGGTGACAGCCTTGCCGGAGTCTTCAGCGCATCTCCAACTAAGAAAGTGCTAGGAAGCTTTTGGGTCTTACTATTGCAGACATGGTAACGCATTTTCCAACTAGTTGGTGCACTGGGAAGCAACCATGCGCAAGGAACATCAAGGATTGGGCTTGAGAAAGTGCTAGGAAGCGTCGTAGTCTTGCTGCCACAGACGTGGCCACATAGTCCAGTTAGCTGACATAGTAGCAAGCACATACATATAAAAGAGAACAAGGGCTGGGCTAGGAAGATGCGTGAAGTAACATAAGTGCGTAGCATGTACAGAGAAATGACTTCTGACGAGCACGTCACATTTATACTTGCCGCGGTGCACCGCGGGTGACGCACGGGGTAGTAACAATTTGTCCAAAACTCGGTACAAAATGAGCGTTTTGACCATAACTCTACACGTGGACATTCAAACGCAAGACTACTTGAACCTAGAGATGTAGAATCTCAAGGTGAACACATCAACTGGACACACGCACAAATCCGGCATTTGGTAGTGGATGCGCATTGCACTACATACAAGTCGGGCATAAAGGGCTGTCCATTAACTTCACTCTAGAGATTATACAGAGAACTGCAAAGTGCCTAATGAAGCACCCATGACGTCATAATGGCTCTCTTGCATGTGTTGGTGGATGGGTCTAACACCCGACAGTTCTCCAGTGTCAGTTTGTTCCACATCAAGGATCTACACAAGCATGGACGTAGCCAAGTGGCCATAACAAGATTTACAAAGAGACGGGGACTGCTCACATCACAACACACTCCATTAAGCTGATGTTACGCATGCCCATGCACGTGCAGAAATGACACAAATGCGCAACGAGATGTTGAACATTTGATATACACACACCACCATCTCAGGTAAGGGGCGAAGCTTGACGATACAAATGGCCACCTTGAACTTTCTGTGCGCCACTACATTGGTCAAGAAGGCAGCCCACTGCATGTTTGTACCGACCCAAATGACAGAGATCACTTGCCTCTCAACAAGATCATGCGCAAAGTCATTCTGTAGAGGAATGTGCTTCCTGCGTCCATGGAACACACCAATGTTCTATGCTATGGCAGAAGCACTCAGGTTGTCACAACACAAAATCATGCAAGACATAGACTTCTACGACTCAAATATCAGATACATTAGACATACTACCTCAATAGCCCAAGCCCGAGAGAAAAATGCTCCGCCTGTCATGAACTACTTCCAATGCAGCCCTGCTTAGCGTTGTTTACGACATAACATTACCACAAGGTCAAGCGCAAGATCTTTGACTACGAGGAAATGTGGACGAATGCACACATGTAGTCTCAAGGTGAGATCTCTGACCCCTAATAGTCTTTGGTGAACCAAGTGCATGCCTGGAACTCATAGATTTGAACTAGATGGAGGTCCACGCGATGGCCGAACCATAGCTTGTACAACGTGAAATTTCTTGGAAGAGGACCATATTCCACGCGGTACCACACCCACGTTATGTAGGAGAAGTCCTCAAGGCAAAGAACTTTGGAAGACATCACTCGGACCGCATGGCAAAGACTCCATCATCTGTGTAGCTTCAGTGGTGACACATATCGTCTTGTTGTGATGCAGGAAGTGCAGAGGGCTGGTGAAAAATGCTGTGCTGAGTAAAGAAGGTGCCCATGTGGCCTAAGAAATTGCCACCATGATGCAAGCAGAACATGTGAAGGGTGTGACAAGACTGGTGTTTACAGATCACTAGCCACAGGAGGATCACCAGGGCGGCATCGCTCTTGTGTTGGAGGTTGTAGAATCAATGAATCTAGGTGCAGTCATTAGTAAGGACGGGAACATATCCCCCCAGTCTGAGAGAGACACAATACAGAGGGGACCAAGAAGGTCCGAGTGAACCAACTGTAGCGTATTCAGCACCTATGAGGAACCGTCAGGGTGAATAGATCAATACATTGCACCATGAGCACAGAAGAGAAAGCCGACCTTGGGCGACTTCGCGAAGGAAGCTGTGTCAACATGAAGGGTTGGCTGAGTTCAAATGGGCTTGGATGTAGTGATTGAGCTCACATTGTGAAGACGGTGATGGACCAAATGCTGGTTTTTAGAGGTAAACCTAATCATGCCTAAATTACAAGTAGAAAGAATCTATGTTTTATATGTACATAGCCTACATAAAGTTCTCTCTAAGGTTAACAACAGGTGTTCATTGGAATGATTGTGTATGAAGAGATTCCATTGTGAATCTCTATAAGGAGTAAGAAATCTGTACTTCTCTGGACCTAAAATCCAAAACCTGACATATTTGTGTACTTATACCCGTACACAAGTATGTCAGGTTTTGAGAACTAAGAGGATGGTTCACAATAAACTTCTAGAAAAAACATCGTAACACTATCTTCAAGACCAACCACACGGCCAAGATGTTTCCGACAACCTAAGCGCCGACAAAACATCTCTGTTCAATGAGAATACATTAGTGTATTCTCTTCAGTTCGAACCAGCTGCACAACTCAATACACAAATCCAAAACACTTTTGGGATTTGGGTGATTATCTCCACACCAGGAGTTACATCCGATCCCCTCGCAAAACGTGAAATTGTTTGTGGCAGTGTAACGGGGGGTTTCGCTAGGGGGATGAAGGATATGTACTAATTCATTAGTCTGAGAGATCATGGAGGGACAAAGAGACACAAAGAACACAAAAGTGTGTGATTTTTTTTGTTTGGACTCTATACCTCCCATTAAAGACTGAAGATACACTCTGCCATTGAGGATGGAAAAGACTTTGGAGCCACCTCTAGAGACCGCATCACATCTTTAGATAGTGCGACATCATTTCATAATTCACAATAGAAATCATAATTAGAACCATAAAAACCAATGAAATTTCTAAACCAATCATGTTCTTGGAACATCCTCAGACTTTATTGACTGATCTGGACTGTTCTTACCAGTCACCTAGTCTATGCATGCATTAGCTGACATTGTCGGATGTCTACTAGCTACATTACAAGATACACTCTCCCAATACACTTTCAATTTTGAGGTGGGAGATCCTGAATTGTGGTACACCCTATGTCCCACCCCCCCCCCCCCCTTTAAACATGAAAGTGTGTATGGTGATTCTATGGGGAGATGCAGCTGGGGGGGATCAAACATTGTGCACGAATGTACATATGGAAAAGAAATCGAAAGGACAACGAAACAGTGTAGTACACGATACACAATTGTAGTAGGTGGTCAGTACGATGTATCCCCCGCTACGAATTATCATTCCACTCTCTCAGCAGGGGAGAGGGGAGGGGAGGGAGGGGAGACCTCGTACCCATTGCTTAGAGCCGTTGCAAGTTTAAAAAACATGCAACCAGTGTCTGTTTGTTCCCAATTGTTTCTTGAATAGAAACCCTTCGCGTTCACAATCGACAAACTGGTAATCGAAGATTGGAGTCCGTATAATCTGGTTATTGATTCCTGAATAGGAAAGCCTTCATGTATAATTTGTCCATTATGTTGTGTTTACAGGCAACACACCCAGATACACTTTCCCACAATAATTTTAACATTTAGAGGAGTGTCTCTACATCCATATCTACATCAGCTCACCCCTCCTCCAACACATGAAGGTCTGTTTACAGAAGTTCATCGAGACATATAGTTGGGGGAGGCAATAAAATGTACAATATGAATATTAGTATGAAAATACACTATGTATGATTGGAGATATTTAGAACAAACAACAAAACTGCAATGAAGACTATGCACAAGTGTGAAATTGTTTGGCATCATCAGAATACACCTCCTTTTACACTCTTTTAATACACAATTGGGGGCAAAGAGATCGTGTAGCATGAAAAATTAAGATGTAGAGACAAAGTCGCTGATTAGTCGCTGATCAGTCGCTGATCATTGTGAGGTGTGAGTCGAGCGACAATCATTTTTTCGGTCAATCAACATGTTGATTGTCGCTCAACCAACAAGAATATACATGGACACTTGAAATGGCCTGTTTTATGGTTTGATGTTAGGCATTGGGGCGAATGATGTTAGATGTCACATGCAGACTTGAGACGTTAACACAAATTTCATCAGAAATGGGTTTGGATCACAAAGTATATCTAATGTCATCCTAACATTGAAGTTGTGATTGAAACTTGTTTATGATTTTCTATACTTCATCTTCTTATCTTATGACAAGTATCCTCTCAATTGAACACGTGCAGTATTGCGATTCATGTTAACAGAGGTAGTTAGAGGAAACGGTGTGGAAATCTAAACGAAGGTTCCCTGAAACGTCCTTACTTGTCTACAATGCATGTTCGCAACTTGCTTGATGAAGTTTTTTGGGGCGATTGACCAGAAATGGGTGTTTTGGGGAGAGAAAACCAGTGATAAACACACATGCAGAAGTGGAGGAATGGAAAGAGGCAGAGGAAGTGCAACGAGATAGCAAAAAAAGTAACCAATAAGCGATGCACGAAGAAGAACGTCTTGCATATGGAGAGCACTCGCAGTAGTAAATACAGTTCTCAACAAAGAGATACATCCTATTGCAAGAACAACCAAAGAGCAGATCAAGGGAGGGATGAAGAGCACATCAGAAATCAACAAGGGGCCAGAGGAACCATTGAAACACACCACCCCAGTGTCTAGGACAGGCAACTACCAACCGGATCTTGTGTAAAGGGAAAAAACATAGGCAATGGAACCGAGCACTGAGAATTCACTACAATGACAGGTCATGTGATGAGTGGCACCGGAGTCAATGATCCTGGTGGCACTCACCTCAAGACCTATTGTCAATACAGAAAAATAGGCCATGAAGCACTCTGCCTCTGCTGGACGCTTTGCAAGAGAACTGGAACAAAAGTGGAAAGCACGAATCACCGACTCCTCAAGCCAGTTGTAAAGTCAGGTCCATCCTCATCACCAGCTGACCAACTCCCTCAAAAGTGACAGACATGGTAGGACAGGTTGTTTGTGGTCCACTCAGCTGTGACAATGCACTCGCACCTCCTTGAGTGCACAGCAGTAGTAATGGATAAAGCTTCACAATGGTGTGGTCCGGAGGGTCCACGTCTCCAATGCCACCTGGAGTGGCTGAAGGCTCAACTGCTGTCAATGTTGTCCTGCGATTGATGTGGGTGGTTTGAGAAGAATTCCACTCTGCGTGCGTGGCCTAGAGGCCACATGTAATCTGGCTCCATTCCAAGGACTGCGTACACTCCATGTAGCAGTGAGCACCCCTGTAGTTGCAGCTATGGAGAGAGCATCCACTGCCAGTGCTCATCGGCTGCTGGTGCAATTGCTACTGCTATCTCTAACCACGTCTCTTTTTTCCCTTCTTCCCTTGTGTGGTGGCAGCCATGCCCTGAGGTGAGAAAGGTGGGGAAGAGGAAGAGGCAGAGGAAGTTGAGGAGGAAGAGCAATGGCTGAGAAGCTTTGTCTGAGATGCATTCGTCACCACGACCAAATGGCTCGCCTTATGCACCTAAGCAGCCTCCCTAGCCCTTGCCTACTCGGGAAAGGAATGTTGAGCCCAGGGAAGGGGCTCAAAGGAATGAAAAATCTCAATGAAGGAAGTAAGATAAAAGAAGTGAAGAGGTTGGTGTACTTAACGTGTGCACCAAGCATGACCGTGTCGGACACAACTGGGACCGTTTGCGTATGGCCAGCCAGCGGTAGATGCACATCATGTCGTGCGAGTATGCTGCTGCCAACTCTGACTCTTCCTAGCATAGGGAGTGAAACTCCCTGAGGCGCATTACCCTCATTGCGAGATTGTATAAAATGAACAAGGTCACGACCAAAACCTACATTCGACGAGGGTTGGCCCCTTCACCCATCCTAGGTGCGTCCATGACAGGACAAAGTCCAGGAAAATCACCTGAAGAATAGCATATAGGATACTTCATAAAAAAAGAAATCCCTCTTAGGATCTTTGAAGTGCTGTAAGACTCATTGAATTACAATCACACATTCTCTGCTCATCCACACACGGCATAGATACTCGTGCCAGATATCATACTCTGCACAATTTTCAAGAAGTGACGCACAGTGCATACACACACGACCCGTCTCTTGTCAATTTCAATGGTAGGCTGTACGCCCAAAACAGTTGACTATCAACAAAGCAATGTAAAAAAGAACCTGCTACCTATCTGTAATTTATCTGGCATCTAGAAATACAAAGAGCAACAAGGAAAAACCAGGTTCTTGACTTTTTGTTCCGCCTGAGTCTTCTTCGAGCGTCCCGGACGTAGGTCGATGTCTTCAGTCACCGTGCAACCAAGGTCAGTGGATGCCCAGCGCCCTCGATGCGATCCATGGAAGAGATTGTCTGGATCTTCGGCAATCTATTTGCTCTCCTTCAATCTCTCATTCATCGCGTCGAGAGGAGCTCACGCTCGCACTGTCAGTCTCGCAATGGTCCAGATCCTCCGATGTCACTGTAGACCATCGATCGGTCATTCTTTTGATCTTTTGAGGGACCTAGGTGATTTCTGTTCTTCTAAGCAGAGCATCAAGCGAGCTCCATTGATCTCATTCAATTCTCTGTCCTTGTTCTTGCTGCTCGGTTCCTTCCACGTCTGCTGATTCCTTGACAATGTTATGATCATGAGACCGATTGATTCTGACCCAGAGCCATCATCCTTACAAGTGCAATCCCCGCCAGAATACATGCACCACATGTTCTTTCTCCTGTCGGAATTAGGACAAGTAGAGGCTGTTGCTGTATGGTGACTTGTGGGACACCCAAAGGGGCACACCCACGGCCATACCAGACCCCGCCAGACAGGACGAGTGGAATAGTAGACAGGAGGGTTGGGAGAGAGACTGGACCCTTCTCCCCCGGCCCTCTTGTCTTGTTATCATATCTTTCACTCAAGTTGCAAGTGCCGAGCACAAAGTGAGTTTGGGCACAAAGTATGCCACTGGTCTCCAAAATTTAACAGACAACACATAGCTCTCGCAGCTGTCTGAGTTTGGCGGGCGTCAACGGGTTGGAACTGGCTCACTCATTAGGGCCAGACCCCCTCTGCATCAGCCCGCAGAGAGGACCTTACTGCATTCGAACCCAGCATCACTGTCAAAGCGAGGTGTCAAAGTCCCAAAACCATTCAGTCTCCACTCTGCGAGAAGTAAAACCTTAGGCACTAGAACGGCCATCCGCTGAAGGAGAGGCCAGTCACCCGTCTTGTGGGGGTCTGATGCATTGGTGCAACTTATGCATCCGCACGAGTGTGCTCCATGCCAAGGTGTAGTCAATGCTGTTGCATGTCCATGCAACATCATTGAATGAAAATATTGTATGTCCGTGCATTGAACTCCTTCTCCTACGAATCTTGCTCCTCAAGTGCCTGCTGTTGTCTGGCGGAGCCAATGGATGCAGTAGGTAGCCCCTGTGGTGTAGATCTGGCTGCAGATGGTGGAGTTTGCTGGATTCTAGAAAACCTCTGTAGCAAGGTGTGCATGTCCTTAAGAGCACCAGATTTTCCATGCTGCAAGCATCAGATCTCATCTTTGTGCCTTTCACAGTTTGTGAATCGCTGGAGTATGTTGGCTTGCTGATCCGGACAGTGAGATGGGGTTGGAGGGATTAGTTAGCTCCTTTCCCTTGTCACCGCCTAGCGCCATGCGCGCCCCTCAGTATGGGTCCACATTGTCAAAGTGGTCGGAACAGGAAATTAAGAGCGTCTTATCAAGGGATGGAACGTTGGGAAAAAATGTCATCCTCGCGAAAGATCCAGCTAAGGCAAATACTGACACCAATAGTTCATATGTTGACATTAGAAAGGGGTTGCGGACGTGAGCAGTGTTATTTCTAACATCAGCAGATGACCCTTTCATCTACTATACTGCGCAAGAGGAAGGGGAGGGGGCTCCTTTGTCATCCTTTTCTCACCAATTCCGTGGTAGTGGCTGCCCGTGGATTCCACTTCTGCTATTGTACAACAGTGGTGAGACTCCGTACCTCTACACCTGCATTATGTAATTGTGCCGTGTAGTCATAGCTGCTACTGTTGTAGCATTTTGTAGGCAAATAGCTATGCTATTCTAGCTATGCAACTGCTGTTGCTAATTCTTTGATGCTATGGCTGCTGCTGTGGCTGTCGCTGCAATACTGTTGCTTCAGCATTGCTGCTGCTGCTACTGTTTCTGCTAACTTGCTATAGCTGTGTTGTTGTAGCCTGCTGCTGGTGCACCACTTAGTTGCCACCACTAATTCTGCTATTGGCTACCACTAGCGTATACTGCTGCTTCTGCCTACCACCACTGCTACTGCTGCTAGCTGCCACGGCTACCCATTCCCGCTAGTATCTGATGCTCTTGCTACTGCTCACTGTTGTTGCTGGTGACTGTTGCGACATCAAGCCACTATTGCTACACTCCTGTTGCTTCTATGGTGATGACGGCGACTCCCACTTTCACTGCCTATGCCGCTGACCACTTGTGGCGGTCTCGTGGTGGTGTTGCTGCTCTGGACATCTCGATGGCATCCCTGTGGTCTGCTGCGGCTGGTCGTACGACATTGTCTGTAGTTATGACTCTCAATTCCTCCTTTGCTTACGATTGGCTCTTTGCTTATCCTTATAAGCAGCATACCACAACTCTGCATCCTCTCCCAAGAGTGCCTCTCATTTCAAATGCCTTCATCAGGTGCCATCAAGGGAAAGCTTTGTGTGGCCAAGACACACCCCTTTGGACTCAGTCGGACCATGGAAAAATCAGCTGCGATATCCCAAGTGACCAAGAATTCACGACAAACCAACTCGTGGCCGACAAGGGAAACTAAGTGCCCCTCATTGTAGTTAGGATGGACACTAAGGAAGGCTCTTCGTCTCAGGCTTGTCACTCTAACCTTGTGTGTGGGGTCTCTTGACGTCAAGTCAGCCATCCATCCATGAGCCCTGTGGTTGAAGACAACCACAGGGCTCGTGAGAGCAACCCGATGCTAAGGTGCTCATCTCGGGTTGCCGAGCAGGCAGTTGGGCCACAACCAAAGAGGTTGTAGGCTTGCACCAAAAGGGAGAGGGTGTAGGAGACACATGGGCAGGTGCTAGCTCATGTTTAGGGGACAGAGATACTGGTACAAGACCAGGAGTGATTGGGGATATGGCCATTGGCACAAGATCAAGTGTGCGAGAGGGAACCGTCGCAATACGGGACAAGATATACCAGAGGGAACTGGCACCGGAACGAGAGCAGGTGTACAAGACGGAACACATGTGAGGAGGCCCAAATGGACCCATCGATAGGTCTGCACTCCCCCATCCGCCGGGAAGAAACAAAACTAGGAATATGGTGAGTGGCCAGTGATGAAATGCTGGATAGGTCACGATAGGTGAGAGCCTCAACGAGGAGCCTCGACAATGCGGTGGCGATTGGGGTCCCAAAAGTGCCAGACCTTGGAACCTTGCTCTTTTTTAGTAAACCAAATGCAGGCCAGGGACCCTGAGATACAAGCAAGATGGAGGCCGGAGTAATGGCCAAAGCACAGCTCCTACGACATGGCATGGTCTGGAAGAGGACTGTGCGGCAGGCGGTTTGTGATCCGCATCATGTAGGAGAAGCCCTTTGAGCAAAGGACTATAGAATTCTGCACTAAAAATACATGGTGTGAATCGCATCCTTCATGGTGCGGTTCTAACCCTAAGACACAAAATCATGCTATGGTGTAGTAGGAATGGAGGGCTAGGAAAAACTACCGTGTTTATCAAAAAAAGTTTCCAACTCACCTAAGAACTCGCCACCATAATCCAAGAGGAACCTGTGAAGGGTTTGATGAGACTAACATTAGTAAATCACCAGCCACAGGTGGACTGCAAGGGCTACATCATTCTTTTGGCAGAGTCTGTGGAACCACATCAATAAGGGTGAGAAGATATCACCCTCAGCCTGAGAGAGCATCAATGGGGAGGGGATCAAGAAGGTCCGATTGGACCAACTCTAGCGGACACAGCGCCTTGTGATTGGAGTCACTGTAATTCAACAATGCATTTAACCCTAAGCGCAGAAGAGACCCTTAGTCTTGGGCGGCTTCTCAAAGGAATCTGCGTAAAAAAAACGGGAAGACTGAGTTGGAATGGTCATGGACACAGTGTCTGAGCTTACATGATAAAGGTGGATATGCAGCAAATGCTAGAGTTCTAGGGTGAGAACGCTCGTGAGTAACAAATGCATGGAAGTGGGGAAAGGAGAAGAGGTAGAGAGAATGCAATGAGACACACAATGCAAGACATTGAAAGCTAATTCATGAATAACAATGAAACAAAATTCAAAATCAGTGACTATGGCGGAGTCATAAGAGTGATCAACAGAGAGACCTAATCTCATGCAAACACAAACATAGACCATCCTGAGCTCATGAGTATGCACAAAGATCACACTGCACATGACAAAGGGGCCAGACAGACCATAAAAATGGACCACCCTAATGCTCTGGACAGGCAACAAATGACCAGATCATGTGTGAATAGACTAAACTGACGCAACGAGATTGAGAACAAAAAAATCACAATGACGACATGTCATGTGATTGGTGGCACCGGAGTCCATGATCCAGGTGCCACTTGCCTCAAGACCCATCATTCCCATAGAGCAACAGGCCACGGAGCACTATGCCTCTGCTAGAAGCTCGGTACAGGATTGAGACTAACCCCCAAAACAAAAATGTATGACTTGCCAAACCAGTTGGTACTATCATGTTGATCCTCATCACAAGCCAACTCAGCTCCTCCACAAGCACCATCACAGGCCAAAGTAGGACAAGCTGTCTGTGGACCACCCGAATGTGAAAACATACTTGTACCTCCATGGGTACATGGCGCCAACAGCTGACAAAGCTTCAAAATGATGCATTCCCAAGGGTCCATGTGTCTGGCGCAACCTTGAATTACGAAAGGCTCAGCTGCTATGGAGGTTTCCGCGCAACCCGTCTGGGTGGTGCCAGAAGCAGTCCACTGAGCATGTGCGGCCTGGAGACCACATGTAAACTGGCTTAGGTCCAGGGACTGCTAGCACTTTGTGTAGCAGTGAGCGTCCCCGCGGTTACATCAGTTGACTGAGCATCTACTGCCACTTCTTGCCACGTGCTGCTACTCCTGCTGTTACTGCCCCTTACTGTCCTTTGTTGTCCCCAATGCCCCTTGTGTGGTAGAGACCACACCATGAGTAGAGATAGGCAGGGAAGAACGAGAGGAAGAGTGGAGGCTGAGAGACATTGTCAGGGATATCGTCATCACCACAACCAAAGTACTTGTTTGTTGTGCATGAGGAACCTCCTTGGCCTTGTTCTCTGGAGGTTTTATTACTTAGCCTGAGGGAGCAACTGAAGGGACTCAGGCAGATCAATTGCAGTAGGACAATCAAAGCAGATGAAGAGGTCATTGTACTTGATGTGTGCACCGATTATGATGGTGTTGAACACCCACATTTGGGACCCCCTGTTCACGCTACGCATACTGTAGATGCACATCATTCAACACCAGTATATGTAATCCTTGTTGCATGAGTCCCCACAAAAAACAAAGTCAGGGCCAACTCCCACCCGCGGTGAGGGTCGGCCACAACACCCATCCCAGTTGTGCCTTTGGAGGAAAGTCCGCAACTATCTTATGGGGAAAAGCATAGAGCAGAACACACATAGCTCACATAGCTGTCTGAGTCTTGTCCGCGTTGGCGGTCTAGTACTGGCTCGGGTAGTAAGGCCAGACCTCATTTCTTTCATTCCACAGCTAGAACGGAGCCTGCCAATAGTCGAACCCCATATCAATGTTGTAACGGGATGGTGATGTCCGAAATTCCTTCAGTCACTGCTATGTGGGGAGGGATACTCAGGCATTTGGACGGGTGCCCATGTCGTGGGGAGGCCGTTGAAGGAGAGGCAATTCACCTGTCTCGAGGAGGTTTGATGTGATGGTGCCATGGAGGCACCTCCAGATGTCTGCTGCAAGCTGAGCCACGGCTAATCCAACTACATGACAACCTGGCATGTCCATGTAGCCATATCCTCCTCCTCTTAATCACGCTGCAACTGTATGGCAGATTCAGTGGAAGTCGCCGGCTAATCCTATGGTGTAGATCAGACTATTACAGATGGATTCTGCTACAGTCTTGACAGCCTCCTCAACAAGGTGTGAATCTCTCTAAGAGCAGCGAAGTGCTCCTTCTATTGGCCCCTAATATCATCTTGCGCCAGTCACAGGTACTCAGTTGCTTGAGTGCGTGGGCTCAATCAGCCTGACATGGATCGGGAGTCAGAGGGATCGGCTGGCTCCTTTCCCTTGTTGCCACCTGGTGCCATGCACCATGCTCAGTATGGATCCTGATGTCAAATTTATCACGCAAAACCAACAAAATTTCTTCAGATGATGGAACAAATGAATAAAATGATGTCCCAGCTAAAGTCTGGAACAAGAAAGATGGTGATATCAATAGCCTCTCTGCTGATATCAACCAAGGATTGGTGATGCCGACAGTGTTGATGGTGATGTTAGGGGCTGACCCCCCCCTTTTTTTAAGGTTCCGTGCAAGAGGAAGGAGAGGGGATGATCTCGTCATCCCCTTTCTTTTGCAGTCACTGTTGTGGCAGCCCATAATGACCATATTACCTGCTATTCTTGCTGCGTAGTTGCGAGGCTATACAACTGCAAAGCTGTGTAACAATGTATCTGCAGTACAAAGTTGTACTATATAGTAGTAGCTACTACTGTTACAACACAACGCAACGACAGTGATGGAGTTGTGCAGCTGCAGCTGCGTAACAGCTACTGCTTGTGTTGCTTTGCTGCCACAATTGATGTAATGCTACTACTACTACTACTACTACTACTCTAATGCTGCTCCTGTTGCTCTTGTTGCTGCTATGGTTATGCTCTTGTAACTGTGTTGCTGTAGCCCACTGTTGTTAGTACACGTTGCTGCCACCCTTCCTGTTGCAGCTGGCTGCCACTGCCACTTTTTTTTTTCTATGATGACTGTCGGTGATCACTCATGCAACAAGTTGCTGCTCTCATAGGCTATTGCTTTTTCTTGGTGCTTCTGGTACCAATCGTTGCAGCAACTCTGTAATGTCGGTGACTACCGTTGCTTCCAATGGGTGCTGTTGCTGTAGGCCGCTACTGCTACCCTGGTGCTACTAGGCCACACCAATGTTGTTTCTCTAGTGAGCATGAAGGTAACACACGCTCTCACTTCCGATAACGCCGTCCACTCAAGGCCTGGTGGCTAAGCCACGTAAATCTCCTCATGCAGAGAGTAATGGAGGAACACATTGTTCACATCCATCTGGTGTAGTTCCCAGTCATACTAAGCAACTACACCGAACAGAGCGTGAGCTGAGGTCATGCGGCCGACAGGGGCAAAGGTGTCAGTGGAATTGATGCCCTCGATTCGAGAGTACCCCTTGACGACCAAGCGAACCTTGTGGCGTTCCAGTGAGCCATCCGGCTTCACTTTCTTGCGAAAGACCCTCTTGACCTGAATAGCCTTCCTCCCAGGTGGAAGGTTGACTAGGTCATAAACTCCATGCTCTTGGATGGCACAAAGCTCATCCTCGCAGGCAGCATATCAGGCGTCAGCATCCTGTGATGAGAGAGCTTTTCTTAGTATGCCCGGATCAGGCCCCATAGAGGGAGAACTCTGAGTGGCAAGTGTGCACGCCTCAGTGTCAGGTCTGACGACCACAAGGTCAGCTGCTGAATCACAAGCAATATGAAACTCGCAAGTGACGAAATCGTGCCCTATGGGGCACATTCAATGTACCTCTATGTGTTAAGTGCGGGCACACAGGCCTAGGGCCTTTGTGTCAAGATCACCACTCGCAACGCTGCGAGTGGAGCGCCTGGGTGCGGGACCTGACACCCGCTAGACTGCGGAGTCCAATGGTCAAAGACGACTGCCGGGCTCACGTGAGTAACCTGGGCTCGAGGGGCTCACCTTTGGCGCAGGGACAGGCACGACCATAGCTGGTGAGGGCTGAGGCAAAGGAGCAGGTGATTTCGTGCGAGGAGATGCATGTGTGGGAGACACAAGATTGGGTGTGACAGTAGGAGCAGGTGAGGAAGGACCACGCAAAGAGGCTGGAGTGCTGGTAGACAAAGGTACTGGATCATAGGTACCTGTGGGGTCGAGGGAAAAGGGGTAGAAGCCGGCTGTGCTGGAGAGGTCTTTGGGCCAAATGCGCTGATCGCTGGATCATCAAGAGCCGGAGACAGAGAAATGGAGGGGGCTTGAACGGACACATCCGCTGGGAGAGAGGTGCTTGCAGGCTCAGACTCCCCCATCTGTCGAGAAGCCTCACACGTGGGAACGTGCGTGACGGAGAACGACGTGATTGAGGGCAGATTGTGGTATGCGAGGGACTCAAAGAAGAGCCCGTCGCGGGACTCAACAATGCGATGACCAGTGGGGTTCCAAAAACTCCAGGCCCTCGACCGTGGGGAGATGCCTATAAAGGCACCCAAGCGACCCCGCGGTGAGACCTTGGACCCCTGCTAGTCCTCGGTGTAGCACACACAAGCCAAGGATCTCCAAACACGAGCGAGAGCCAGGTGATCACGGTGGCCAAACCAAAGCTCGTACGGTGTAACGTGGCCCGGAAGAGGGCCGTGCGGGAGGCGGTTCCAAACCCACGTCATGTAGGCAAATCCTTCGAAGGCGAAGGACTCTAGGAGACCACACTCAGATTGCATAGCACGAACCGCATCCTCCATGGTGTGGTCCCAGCGCTCAGAGACACCGTTCCGCTGAGGAGTGGTAAAAGTGGAGACCTGGTGAAAAATCCCGTGCTTGGCGAAGAAAGTGTCCATCTCACCAAGAAACTTGCCTCCGTGATCCGCATGGAAGGTATGCAACTTGTGGCAAGACTGACGCTCAGCCATCGCCAGCCAGAGGCAAACCGCGAGAGCGGCATCAACTTAGCGGTGTCAACATCAACAGGGAAGTCACCGTTTGAAGTGGTTTATAGCCACCACTCACAGAGCCTAGCCACCCTTGCTACGACAACATCTCTTCTAGCTGTGCAAGATATTGTTTATGGATTTTCCACCACATGGAACGTGGTGTAGCAACGGTTGTTGAAGGCACAACAGCAAGCACATAAGCATCAATCTACAGTGGATTTCCAAGAAGGCGATCAGGTGATGCTAAATCCTACCAACCAGTAGCTGTTGGGAATTAGGGGCCCGAAACTTAAGCCTCAATAGGTGGGTCCGTTCTGCATTCTAGAGAAGCGGTCAGCCATTTCCTACAAGCTAGAGCTGCCAGCTCATAACACCATCTATACAATATTTCACATCCCTCTACTTTGTGCCCATTGTGACCCTAATACCTTCTTTCAGGGTCATGGGACAACTCCACATCCTACTGTCCTGGTTAAAGGAAGCGAAAGTTTTGAGGTGGAGAATATTCATGTGGACCACCAGAGGGGACATCAGCGCAAGTTTCTAGTGCAATGGAAGGGGTATCCAGCTCAACAAAAATCATGGGATCCTAAGGCCAACTCCCACGTTGGGGGTACCAAAACTGTTCTCCAAGAGCATCTCAAGCACGCGGAGACATCGTGCCTCTGACATGGGGGTTGAATAAAACGAGATGCCCATGTTTTTCAGGCACATTCGGGGTCTTGTCCAAGTTTTGGGGGCATTTGATTCTTTTTTTTTAATCGAGCGAGCGGTCGAGCTCACCTCAGCTCGACCACCGACGGGAGGAGGAGGAGGAGGAGGAGCAAGCAAACTCGTGCCAGCGGGTGGAGAAAGTCGGCGCAATGGGGGGTTTGCTTGCACTTGCAAACGCACATTCCAAACACGCAATGTGAGGTTGCATGTCCCCCTCTCGAGGATCTATGTGATGGTTATGCCACCCGCCGAGGGGTTGTCCCGACGGCAGACCCCCAACACCGGACGCAGTCAACTTCGACATCAGTACTTCTGGTGACGTGCGTACCAATGCGACCGCACTCACCACCAGCAAGCATATGCGATGATCTATGACACATGCAGAAGCTCATCGGAGCACAGCCCCTCCATCGTGTGGAAGCAGAAGATACAAGATGGATGCCGATCTCGATGATCGATGGTCATGCACTTCTCGCACTAAGCATTAGGTGCAAGTAGGACACCGGGTACAGTGCAAGTAGCTTGTTAAAGCAAGCTAAGAGAGTAGTAAGCTACGGCGGGAGCTAGTCGGCTGGAGGGCATAAACATCTTGTAAATTTCTCATTGTAATCAATCTATATTTCTTTAGCTCTCGCTTCCAAGCATCTCCACGTCTATCTTTCCATTTTGATTATGCTCTCCACACACCAAGGCTAAATCTGCAAAGAGCATGCACTCCCATATGCTTGTAAGTGTATGCGTTGATTTAACAATGTTACCACGTCAACACCAACAAGGCTAGGAAGCTTCTTAGCACTTTCTCATAGTATCAGAGTAGCGAGACTCTTCTTGTTAAGATACACAACACAGGGGGTTGGAGCCAGGAGATCACTGGCACCCTCACTTTTGTGGGATATGCACAGAGTGAGGCTGATCCCTCTCTCTTTATCTGACAAACGCCTGAGCGGTTCACCGCCATCTTGGTCTATGTGGACGACCGTCTGATCCCGTCTCCTTCCATGGAGGCCATGAAGGAGGCCAAGGCGGTCCTCCAGACTGCCTATAGGATGAAGGACTTTGGTCCTGTAGCGGTGTTTCTTGGCATGGAGATTGTTCGAGACCGAAGACGCCCGACACTATTATTCTATCAGGCTTGATATACACGCATCGTGGGGGAGTGCTTTAGTGACCTCCTTAGTGTAGTGCCCACGGCCTCCACGCCTCTCACACCTGATGGGCATGATGCTCTAAAGGTGGACGACCCCACACAATTGGGGGGGACGCTGGATGTGACCTTGTACCTCCATCTCATCGGATCTCTGATGCACCACGCCACTACCACACGCCTCGACATTGCCTTCGCCGTGAACCTCCTTGCACAGTTTTTGCACGCTCCACATGCTAAAGCCCTTCATACGATTGTGCGAGTGGTGCGGTACGTGGTCTCCACACCATACCTCTGACTCTGCTTTTGAGGGCACTGCTTGGTGGTTTTGGACGGCTATACCGACAGCAACTGGGCCTGCAGTCCACATTGATGCAGTCGTACCGGTTACGTGTTCCTGCTTGGTGGCACAGCTGTGTCGTGGCGCAACGGGAAGCAAGGCTGCATTACATATACCTCGTCAAAGGCAGAGTATGTTGCTCTGGGTGTAGGGGCTGCTGAGGAAGTATGGTTGCATCACCTCTCTGTTGAGCTGGGTCAATCAATACCCGCCATTGTGCTTCTTTGCGATAACCAGAGTGCTCTTGCCATTGCGGAGAACTCTGGTGTCTTTCACGCTCGCACGAAGCACATTGCAGTTGAGCATCACTTTGTGCGTGATCTTGTGGAGCGACACATGATATTGGTTGGCACTGACATGCAGCGTGCTGACTTCTTGACGACGGTAGTAGCAAGCGCAAAGTTTCTGGTGGCCATTTGTTCTGTTGGACTTTGGCCCTTGCCTCAAAGTTGTTGAGTGTGGAGTGTGTCTTTGTCTATATCACGACTGTTGCTATGCTTGTTGTACTTGTTTTTGTGCTACACATGTATGGACATGCTTGCTATTGGGTCATGAGGGAATGTTGTGATTTGTGACGTTCTTGTCGACCTCCATAGTTTACTGTGACGACTCGGCTGCGTCGATGCCCGTGCAAATCCCTCATGCGGACCCAAGTGGTACCGGTGCGTCTTCTACTGGTGGAGTACCAATTTGGAGTTGACCGTCGACCGTCCCAGAGCTCTGGACGGTACAAGGGACTTCCTGCATTTTTTCTGCGGCAACTAGAACTTTATCGGTGGACTGGCCGTGGGCCCGATTTGCATGTTTTTGCATTGTGTATATACCGTTTGATGCCGGATACATGCATGTGATCAGTCGTAGCGTCCAGCTTGTGATTTTGCACATCTACGTTTAGACGGCGTAGGGTTCGGACATGTCTACACTGAGTTACGACCAAAATAGTGGTTTTGGGTTGGTTTTAGGACAGACCTTGTGCTGCTGCGTACGACACCCGCTGTGCGCTGCGGCAGGTGCTTATGTCATGAACCTGTCATTTGGCATTTCTCTTTGCAAATGCTATTGAAACATTATGACACTTTGACTTGTATCTCCTACCCAAACCCTTGTCATCGTGTGTACAAGCTCTGGCTGTTGTCACCGTCTGACGAGGCACTAACGCCCAGTCAGCGGCTGTCGCTAGGAAGCTTGTATGAATCTTCTCAGTGAGAAGATGCAAGGAAGCTTCCTAGCAACACTCCCGTTGACCAGGCGTCAGTGCCTGATCAGACGGCGACGATAGTCACAAGTCGTGCACGCAACGGTAAGAGTTTGGCTAGGGGACACAAGACAAAGTGTCTGAATGCTTCAATAGCATTTGCAGAGAGAAATGACAAATGACAGGTCCATGGCATAAATACCTGCCGCGACGCACAGCGGGTGTCGCACGCGGCGGTCCAAGAGCTGTCCTAAAACCGGCCCAAAACCACTGTTTTGGTCATAACTCTGCGCACACATGTCAGAATGCTACACCGTCTGAACCTAGGCGTGCAAGATCACAAGACGGACGCTACGACTGGTCACATGCATGCATCCATCATCAGACGGTGAACACGCAATGCACAAACATGCAAATCGGGCTCATGGCCAGTCCGCCAAAAAACTCCTGCAAGCTGTAGAAAAAACAGCAGGAAGTCCCGGCGGTGTTCGGGGCTCTGGAACGGTAGTCAGCCAGCTCCAAGCTGGTAGTCCACCACCAGTCGTCGCACCGGTGTCACCATGGCCCGCCTCAAGGATCTGCATGAGTATGGACACTGCTGAGTGGTCACAATAGACTGTACAAGAACGTCACAAATAACAACACTCCCCCATGAACCAATGGTACGCATGTCCATACACGTGCAGCACTGGGACGAGTACAATAGTGTGTGTAAAACAGATGGGACACGGCCACACATCCCACACTCAACCACTCTCAGGCATGGGGCGAAGCCCAACAGAACAAATGGCCACCAGGAACTTTCCGCGAGCCAGTGCCTTCGTCCAGAAATCAACACGCTACATGTCAGTGCCAACCCACATGATGGAGATCACGTGTCGCTCCACCAGATCATGCACAAAGTGATGCTCAACCGCAATGTTCTTTGTGTGAGTGTGAAAGACACCAGAGTTCTCCGCAATGGCGAGAGCACTCTGGTTGTCGCAGCGAAGCATAATGGCAGCTACTGCCTGACCAAGCTCAAGAAACAGGCGCTGCAACCACACCGCCTCAGCAGCCCCTGCGCCCAAAGCAACGTACTCTGCCTCCAACAAGCTACGTGCAATGTAGCCTTGCTACCCACTATGCCACGACAGAGCGATACTGCCAAGCAGGTACACGTAGCCAATACGGCTGCGTCCATCGGGGCTCCAGGCCCAGTCGCTGTCTGTGTAGCCGTCAAGGACCATCCAACACTGCCGACAAAAGCAGAGTCTGAGGTACGGTATGGAGACCTCGTACCGTACCACTCGCACAGCCGCGTGAAGGGCTCTGGCACGTGGAGCTTGCAAGAACTGAGCGAGGAGGTTGACAGTGAAAGTGATGTCAGGACATGTGGTAGTGGCTTGGTACATTAGAGATCCGATGAGACGGAGGTACAAGGTCACGTCTACTGTCTCCCCCAGCAGTGTGGGATCATCCACCTTCAGGGCATCCTGCCCATCACGTGTAAGAGGTGTGCAAGCAGTGGGCACTGCGCCAAGAAGGTCGCTGAAACGCTCCCCCACAACTCGTGCGTATCGGGCCTGATGCAGCAACAGTGTTCGATGTCAGCGATCTCGCATGATCTCCATACCAAGAAACACCGATGCAGGACTGAGGTCCTTCATGGTGTACGCTGTGTGAAGGACAGCCTTGCCCTCCTTCACGGCCTCTAGGGACGGAGAAGTGATCAAAAGGTCATCGACATAGACTAGGATGGCGATGAACCGCTCGCGTGTCGGTAGGATGAAGAGAGAGGGATCTGCCTCGCTCTGTACATATCCAACACGAGTCAAAGTGCCGGTGATCTCCCGGTTCCAACACCGCGGAGACTACTTGAGGCCATACATGGACTTGCGCAAGCGCCAGACCTTGTCACCGTCCTCAAAGCTTGGTGGCTGAGCCACGTAAATCTCCTCATCCAGAGAGCCATGGCGGAACGCATTGTTCACGTCCATGTGGTGCAGTTCCCAGTCATGCTGAGCCACTACACCGAACAGAGCTCGAGCTGAGGTCATGTGGCCGACAGGGGCAAAAGTGTCAGTGTAATCGACGCCCTCAATCTGAGAGTATCCCTTGATGACCAAGTGGGCCTTGTAGCATTCCAGTGAGCCATCCGGCTTCACTTTCTTGCAAAAGACCCACTTGACCTGAATAGCCTTTCTCCCAGGTGGAAGGGCGGCAAGCTCATAGACTATATGCTCTCAGATGGCGCGAAGCTCAACCTCGCAAGTAGCGCGCCAAGCGTTAGCATCCTGTGATGTGAGAGCTTCCCTCAGGGTGCCCGGGTCGGGCGCCATCGAGGGAGAGCTCTGCGTGGCAAGGGCACACCCTAGGTGCTAGGCCTGACGACCACAACATCAACTGCTGCATCACAAGCGATATGGAACTCGCGAGTAATGAGATCGTGCCCTACGGGGCACGCTGGATGTACCTCTATGAGCTCAGTGCGGATACTCAGGCCTAGGGTCTTTGTGCCAGGGTCACCACTCACGATGCTGCGAGGGGGGGTGCCTGGGTGCGGGACCCTACGCTTGCTGAGCTCCAGAATCCAGTGGTCGAAGATGGCCACCGGGCTCACGGGAGTAACCGGAGCTCGAGGGGCGCACCTCAGGCTTAGGGACAGGCACAACCACAGCTGGTGGGGACTGAGGGAATGTAGGTGATGCCGTGCGAGGAGATGCGTGTGTGGGGGACACGGGGCTGGGTGTGACAGCAGGAGCAGGCAAGACTCGACCTGACAAAGAGGCAGGAGTGCCAGTAGGAGAAGATATAGGAGTAGGCGAGACTGGACTAGACACAGAAATAAGAGTGCCAGTAGACGCAGGTACTGGCGCAAAAGTAGGCGCGAGAATAGAAGCAGGGGCACCTGTGAGGCGTGAAACAGGTCGGACGGCCAAGGTCTCTAGACCAACGGTGATGATCGCCGGGTCATCAAGGGCCGGAGACCGAGAGGTGAAGGGGGCTTGAACGGACACATCAGCCTGGTGAGAGGTGCTCGCTGGAGAAGAAGTCTCCCCCATCCGCCGAGAACCCTCACGGATAGGAACATGTGTGGCGGAGAGTGATGTGATCGAAGTCAGGTCACGGTAGGCGAGAGACTTGAAAAAGAGCGTGTCGCGTGACTCAATCACGCGATGACAAGTAGGATCCTAGAAGCGCCAGGCCTTCGACCGCGGGGAAATGCCTACGAAGGCACACAGGCGGCCCCGAGGTGAGATCTTGGACCCTTGCTTGTCCTCAGTGTACCACACGGAGGCCAGAGATCCCCAGACGTGAATGAGTCGAAGGTCAGCACGGTGTCAAAACCAGAGCTCATACGGTGTAATAAGGTCCGTAAGCGGACCGTGCTGGAGGCGGTTCCAGACCCAAGTCATATAGGCAAAACCCTCAAAGACAAAGGACTCAGGAAGACAGCACTCAGACCGCATAGCGCGGACCGCATCCTCCATAGTGCGGTTCCAGCGCGCGGAAACATCGTTCTGCTGAGGGGTAGCAGGAGTGGAGACCAGGTGGAAAATCCCGTGCTCAATAGAGAACCCTTCCATCTTTCCAAGGAACTCACCGCCGCGATGCAAGCGGAAATAATGTAGCATGTGACGGGACTGACGCTCAGCCATCACTAGCCAAAGTCGAACCGCAAGGGCGGCGTCGCTCTTCTGACGCAAGCTGTAGACCCACCGCATCCGTGTAAAGTCATCAGTCAGAGTCAAAACATACCGGCCCCGATCAGATAGGGCCTCGACCGGAAGAGGACCGAGAAGGTCTGAGTGAACTAGCTCGAGAGGCCGAAGCGCTCGGGAACGAGAGTCAGGGTAGATGCATCGGTGCATCTTCCCCTGAGTGCAAAAAAGACAGTCGGTCTTGGGCGGCTTCTCGAAAGAAGCCGCGTCAAGTCCGAGGGCTGGCTCTGTCCGAATGAGCTTCGACACAAATATCGGAGCCCACATGACACAGACGGCGATGAAGCAACCGCTGGTGTTTCGGAGACAGAACACCAGTGACAAAGACCCGACCGGAGGAGGAAGGGGAGGAAGGGGAGGAGGTCCGAGAGACGCGATACAGATCATCTATGACTGAGGCATGAAGGACAATACTGCGAGTGTTAGTAGCAGTCACAGTCGTTGAGTCTACGGTATGCTCCACAAAGGGACCCATCAGTGTGCAGGCACGCACAGAAAGCAGGCTGAGCTCAAGATCATGCACAAACAATACGTCGGAAAG
The DNA here is from genome assembly GCA_023375785.1 of Penium margaritaceum. Classification (NCBI taxonomy): domain Eukaryota; kingdom Viridiplantae; phylum Streptophyta; class Zygnematophyceae; order Desmidiales; family Peniaceae; genus Penium; species Penium margaritaceum. The sequence goes on along the minus strand of SZWC01005730.1, from coordinate 96,672 downwards.
GTACAAGGGGCCAGACGGACCGTCGAAACATACAACCCCAACTCTATGGACTGGCAAGGACTGACCAGAGCCTGTACGGACGGAACGGACAGACGTGACAGGACCGAGAACAACAAAATCACCACGACGAAACGTCATGTGATGAGTGGCACCAGAATCGATGATCCAAGTGCCACCAGAGTCAGGACTGGTGAACGTCACTGTATAATGGGTAATGGAACACTCGGCATCAGAGGGACACTGAGCCGTTAGTGGGGAGGAACGACGCAGGGCACAAAGATGAGACTCGTGAACCCAATCAGTGCAGTCAGACCCATCATCATCACATGCTGACCGTGCTCCCCCACACGCGTCGTCACGACCCACAGGAACGGACGTACAGAAAGTCTGTAGACCACCCGACGATGACAACACACTCGCTCCTCCCTGAAAGCGGAGCGCTAGAAGGTGTCGGAGCTCAGCGATGGTGCAGTCGCATGGGTCCGGATCAGTGCTACTCGCCGGTGAGAAAGCGGGAACAGCTGCAGACGTGGCGACCACGCATCCGGTGGATGGCGAGGATGACGTTCTGGACGTGGAATGGAGGGCGTGTGCAGCGTGGAGCCCACGAGTAATCCGCGCCCAGTCGAGCGGTTGTTGGCACTCGGTGTAGCGATGGGCGCCTCCACAGTTGTAGCAGTGAACAAAACGTCTACTGCTACCACTGGATGACGACTATTGCTGTGACTGCTGCTGACCTGATCCACGCTTCCCCTTCTTCTTCTTCTCCTGAGCTGCTGCTGCAACAACCTGTGTCTGAGTGGGTGTGGGCGAGGCCGAAGAGGAGGAGGAAGATGAGGACGTGATGGAGGATGAAGAAGGAGACTACAGGAGGGAAGATGGTGGTGATGCGGCGACTGTTGTAGCAAGAGAAGTCTCCTGATGGGCCACTACTGCCTCGCGGGCTAAAGTCACCTGGAGGAAGAGCTGATGCGCCGAGGGGAGAAGCTGTAGAGTGGCTGAAATGGGCTCGAGGACAGCGTCGCTGTACCGTGTGAAGATGTCACTGTACTCAAGGCAAACTCCGAGCATCATTATGGGGAGCGCCCATAGCTGTGTGCCTCCTGAGCTCCCAAGGCGCGTGTAGATGCGCATGGCGTGTCACCAGTAATCAGTTGTAGGCTCTGCAAGCCCCTGGCAGAGAGAGTGGAAGGCACGAATATGTGCTACACGAGTGGCGTGCGTCTCTGCATCCAGCAGGGATAAGGCCAGATCCCAACCTCAGCGGGGATGGGCGCTGGTGCCTGTGTCGGCCTCGCGAAGGAAGGGGCGGAAATCAACAACGGTCTCGCGTGGCATGGCATAGAGGAGTCCGCGCATTGCCTTGGCTGCTGTCAGCACCTGTGTTGGATCTGTAGGCTGATACGGGCTATGGTAGTAGGGCCACACTCCCTCCAAAGTAGCCCAAACCTGAAAGAGTATCTCCCAGCAGTGGAAGCCATCCTCATTGATGTACAGTGGAGGTGGTGTCTCAAAATCCTTGGATTGCCGCTCCGTGGGGAGAGCAACCGCAGGCTGAGGAGGACGAGAAATGGGGAGGACTCCTGGAAGGAGATAGTCATCGGGATAGTCGGGCGACGATCGTATCGGAGGGAACCGAGGAGATCTGGTGCCCATATGCACCTGACGGAGGCGCTCTTGAAGAACTCGAATCTCATGATCCGGGGAGTCGCCTGTGATGTCTGGCATGAATGGATCATCATCTAGGAGGTCAGGAGGTGGTGGGTGAGGTCTACCTCCTATCACGGGTGCCTGAGCCGACTGCTGTGTAGAGACCGCAACACCGGTAGCTCCCTCAGAAATCTGCTGTGGGACCGTGGACTGGGCACGCAGAAGCTCAGTCAACATGCGGATGGCATCAGTCTGCTCCCGCTGTAATTGAAGCATCTCATCCTGCTCGCTCCGCAGGTCCTCAATGGCCTGCGAGCGTGGGCTCAGGACCCCAGAAGAAGAGGAGGGATCACCTGTACCCTCCCCCTTGTTGTCAGACGAGTTCATGTCGCCTCTCAATATGAGTCGACAGGTCAGGTTTGTCGGATTTCAAAAGCATCAGCGTTACTCGAGGAGTTGAGACGCTGGCAACTTTTGACTGTCCGGCAAAGAAACTGGCCAAGTATTGTGCTGGCGTCAGCAGGTGGTTGCTGGCATCAGCACAACCTGATGACGTCAGCAAGCAAAATTACTAACGTCAGCTCGACTCCCTCCTTTTTTTTTACGGTTCTGTGCGAGCGTGCAGCCGCTCCGCGGCGGCTACGCGGGAGCTACGCGGAAGCTACGCAGCAGCTTCCGCTCAGCTGCTGCTGTAGTTGTGCTGTCAGCTTCAGCAGCAGCTGCGTGCCTGCGTGCGGAGCAGCGGCAGCAGCGGCTGCGCAATGCCGCTGCTGTTGCTGCGCACTGCACCTGCTGCGCGGTGCCGCCCCTGCGTGCTGCTGCTGCTGCCGCTGCTGCGCTGCTGTTGTTGCAGCTGCTACTGCTGCCGCAACTACTGATGCTGCTGTTGCGCTGCTGTTGCCGCCGCTACTGCTGCTCTGCTACTGCCGCCGCTACTGCCGCTACGCTGCTGTCGTCGCGGTCACCGTTGCGGTTGCGGACGACGGCTGCACTCACTACAGCCGCCACGCGCTGCGGTAGCTACTGCTACGGCGCTCCTGTTGCCGCTACTGCTGTTGTTGCTCTGCTGTTGTGCTGCTGCTGGCAAGGTGGCAACGCCGCTGCTACGGTCTCACGTGATGGGTGTGGGCTGCGTCGACGGTGACCGGCTGTCTCTGACAGGCCCCAGTGGATCTGTTGCAGCGGTGACTCTCAGTGATGCTTCTCTGCTGCGTCTCTGCTGTGCAGCTCAGTGAGAACTATCTCACTGCTCTGATACCATGAGAAGATGCAAGGAAGCTTCCTAGCAACACTCCCGTTGACCAGGCGTCAGTGCCTGATCAGACGGTGACGACAATCACAAGTCGTGCACGCAACGGCAAGAGTTTGGCTAGGGGACACAAGACAAAGTGTCTGAATGCTTCAATAGCATTTGCAGAGAGAAATGACAAATGACAAGTCCATGGCATAAATATTTGCCGCGGCACACAGCGGGTGTCGCACGCGGCAGTCCAAGAGCTGTCCTAAAACCGGCCCCAAACCATTGTTTTGGTCATAACTCTGCGCACACATGTCAGAATGCTACGCCGTCTAAACCTAGACGTGCAGGATCACAAGACGGACGCTACGACTGGTCACATGCATGCATCCATCATCAGACGGTGAACACGCAATGCAAAAACATGCAAATCGGGCTCATGGTCAGTCCGCCGAAAAACTCCTGCAAGCTGTAGAAAAAACAACAAGAAGTCCCGGCGGTGTCCGGGGTTGTGGAACGGTAGTCGGCCAGCTCGAAGCTGGTAGTCCGCCACCAGTCGTCGCACCAGTGTCACCAGGGCCCGCCTGAGGGATGTGCACGAGTATGGACACGGCCGAGTGGTCAGAGTAGACTGTACAAGAACGTTACAAATCACAACACTCAGCAAGGCCCCTCCTAAGCCAGTCACCTGCATCAGTGTGATGAGTGTGCGGCGAGGCCAGAGTTCACGTCGCGTCTCGCTGTCAGTCATCTGTACGCCGATGTACAGAAGTGGGGAGGACACGATAGAGTACAAGTGAGATATGTGAGACAAACACCAATAGCATCAGTCACGTGCATCAATGAGGTGAGTGTGCAGCGAGGCAAGAATTCACAACGTGTATATGGTTCACAAACCAACACTCTGGATCTCATCCCAAGCGGCGTTGTCTTGTAGATGGTGGAGCCAGTGTCAGGGCTCCTCTTAAGTCAGTCTGATGAGTTTGCAACGAGGCATGAGGTCACCACGTGTCTATGGTACACAAACAAACTTTGTATCCGTTGAGCATAGACCAATGAGAATTCTCTCACCAACACTAGTACATTGAAAGGATGACATGGCCAAAAACAAAGTTGGCGTGTCAATTGACCAGAGTCTCATCCATATAGACTGAAACCCACATCTGATTTGAGAGAGAATACTATGTACTGGGAACATTAGTAGGAAACATGTCTTTGGTGAAAATGCGGTAATCTGTTTCAAACATTGACCACTACATGGTAATTAGTTTCCTGCCGAAGTTTCGTAAGATTTCTGCACAGAAAACTTGTGACATGGTTGGCTGTCATCATTTCATTTGCACGGACAGTGGAGACCCCCGTTCGCTTGTCTAGCTTCATGAGTTTGTGTGGGCAAGACTGACAGATGTGATGGAATTGTCTCTACTCTTCGCAGTCTGAACCCAAGCACTGGGTCACATTTCTTGGGCGAGGATCATCATTGCCGTTATCCTTCTAGCTACAGCTGCATCCTCCCCAAATATGACAGCTATGGAATAGAATGGGGCCAGTAGATTAGGAGTTCTACTCTACGATTGTCATTGCCTACATATCCAAGTGCATAAGTGGACGGGGTTGCAGGCAGTAGGAGGGGGGAGGGGGGGGGGGGGGGGGGGG
>SZWC01005730.1:66583-82423 GCA_023375785.1 Penium margaritaceum | reverse complement strand
AAGAGAGAGAGAGAGAGAGAGAGAGAGAGAGTAAAAGAGAAAAATAAAAGACATTTACGGCCTAAATTCTAATCCTTCAAAAGAAATGTGGTGGCGATAGGAGGTTGGGGAGTGGAGGCAAAAGCAGGGAATAGAGTATTATGCGGGCGTAAAGTGATTTGTCATGCACGTGTCGTGATTGTCATTGTGATTGTTGTGACCCCGTTGGGCAAAAAGGAGAACGGGAGAAGTGTCGTTTGTTTGGATCCCACCGTTGGTAGTGGGGTGTTTTTTTTGTGACGTGGCACCCCGTACTGGTTGTGTGAGGTCACCCAAAAGTGTGACTTGGGAGAGTTGTGCATTCAATTCTATGTTGCATCACACAAGTTTGATGTTGTGATGCAGCAAAACATTGTGCAAAACTGTTGATGTGGACTTATGTAAAACTTCACAGTGGCAAAGGCACCTACTAATTGTGGTAGCATAAGGCGGGGAACCCGTCCCTCTCCCTATCCGCTGCCAGAATTAGGAGTATGTTCTAGTGGAGGTATGACAGCGTGTGAGGAAGTGGCTGGGGAGTCGGAAAGTGGGGTTCCAATGAAAAGGAAGTTGGGAAAAGGAGAGTTAGCGCAAGAGTTGTCCAAGGAACTTAGACGGCTCTCTTTAGGAGAGTCGAGAAAGGGTGTGGAAAAGAAGGGGGAGGGTGAGGAAGAAGACAAGGGATCCGGTGGTCCTCCGAGAATGGCGATGCCATTTGTAGCATCGTTAGGAGAACCCAAATTGTATACAGATGACTAGAGTAAAGTAGTGGTATGGGCAGAGAAAGTCCAAAGTCTTTTGGCACTAGGGTTTCAGAATGTGGGGGATGATTTGAAGCTTGGATATGTTGAGAGCTACCTGGGTGGTGCTGCAAGGGCATGGGCTTCTAGAGGTAACCTCATGGACTTGAAGAATTTTTTGCTGAGGTTTGAGGCACGGTTCAAGCCAACCAATGAAGAGGTGATTACTCCAAATTTGAGGAAGTTGGATCGTCTCCAGCGAACTCAAGGACAGATGGCACGAGAGTTAGCAGACGAGATCTGCCACTTGATGGCAACATTACCAACCTACCTAGACTTTTTTGCTACGCTAGATCCTGTCACCAGATTTGTAGTCATTCTAACGCAGCCACACAACTTGGAGGCTTGTGTCAGTGCTGTGGAGTGGCATGAGTATCATGTAGGTGGATTACGCAACTTTCAACAAGACGGACCGTCGTAGCTGAGCGTACACGCTACAACATACATACCAGCACAAGCCGTGGTGGGGATTATTCATCCACAACAGCAGCAACTGCAGGCACAACAATGGCAGCACACGCAAGAGCAGTCGACACAACAGCAGTACCAACAGCAGCCGATGTGGGAGGAGATGCGGCAACTGGAAGCAGAAGTGGAGAAGATGCGACTCCAACTCGCACAAATTTAACAGGTGGGACCAATGGCTCCAGTGAATCCGAGACGACCTTCAGTGTTCGGTGAACCTTCTGTGTTTTGCGCGGGCTTTGCCCGCGCAAAACACACAAAACCCTAAATTGTACGAAGGGGTTTGCATGCCTTACGCAAAAAAAAGGGGTCGTCGCTCCATCGCGATCTCGCAATCAAGCGTCGACCACCGTTCTGACATCGGCAAAGCCGATGTCAGAACGATCGGACCTTGCCCTCGATTTCGGCGAAAAAGGGGTCGTCGCTGAAATCGAGGGCGAAGTCGGAAAGAAACTTCCGACGCGGCTTGCTTCGCCGATGCACTCGAACTTGAGTGCATGAAATTAGGTCGATTAAGCCTAAATGAATTTCCTTCACATATGAAATGGTATGAGTACGGATGTATACCGGTTTTTCTATACTAGCTTTATTGTGAGTTTCCTAGTAGAGGATATGGAGCCATCTCATAAGAATATCAATGTTGTATGTGTTTATGACAAAGGTAACATTGATAACTCCTTTTCATTCATTCTCTATCTTCTATTCATTGTAGAACATGTGAAAATTCCACAACAAAGAAGTTTTAGAAAACGATTGGAGAAGGTAATATGTAACATAGTGATGAAATGTCTCTTTAGTGTTCTTGGAAATTCATGTCAGAAGTCATGAAATAACTTAATTTAAAGGTTCCTTCATTTATAGAATTGTTCTTTCCAGCTTCCCTTTAATTTTACACACTTATAAATGAACCCGGGTTTCATTACCAGGTGATTTCCTTCCTGAAGTGACCTCTCATTTCGTTTCCCACCTTAGAAAGGTGCAACCAGCGATTAACAGAAGGATAAATTGACCAGATAATCCTGGTTTGGACCTTGTCTGTAGCACATGCATCGGGTTTGTCTAGAGGAAGAGTATTTGAGGCTACCTGGTTTCCTAGCCTACCGGAAGCTCCGCGCTGGTAGCGGTAGTCGGCACCATACGCCGACCTGAACGGTTGGGCGGTCGTTTTCACGCCCATGCTTGATTGGCCATCTCACCTTTTTAGAAACCCGAAAATTTTAGCAGATGGCTCTGACCGTCTTATCTCCCCTCTAGTTCGATTGGAGGTCCTGTTCTCTATACCATGGTCGATGCTAATGAGCTGATGACAACTTAAGGAGAGAATAAAGCATGTTTGAAAAGTTTGAGAAACAGCGCGCCCGTTGTAATCGTGCCGTCATCGCTTCCTACAGCTGTGGGCTCTTATGTTACATCGGATTATTGCTTAGGTCAGATTAATCGGCCAGATCAATCTAGCAGTCATCGCTGACCGTCACGTATTTGGAGAACTAGCTTTTGGATCTGGCTCTTGTCATACATACCTGCCGTCATCGTCGTAGCCAGTCATGGCGACTGGTCAAGTCGTCCCCGCGGGCAAGTTTGCCCTTAACAAAAGGAAAAACGGATCAAGTCACTCTCAGTTCCGGCTGTGTGAGTTGTTGCACTCGTTTTGGTGTATTGTCCTTGAGCGCTGTTTTTTTCTCCTGAATAAAAATGACTATTCGGACAAAGAGGACAACTGTACAGGCAGCAAAGGCTTGTCTTCTTTCACTAGCGCATGTTTGTCCTATCCTCAACAGTCCACGGTCAAGGGTCCACTAGAGTTTCCCTCCTGAAGTACCCTAATACGTCAACTGGTTTGCGCGACTACGGTGCGGCAGATTGCTCACGCGGTTTAAGTCCCNCCTTAACAAAAGGAAAAACGGATCAAGTCACTCTCAGTTCCGGCTGTGTGAGTTGTTGCACTCGTTTTGGTGTATTGTCCTTGAGCGCTGTTTTTTTCTCCTGAATAAAAATGACTATTCGGACAAAGAGGACAACTGTACAGGCAGCAAAGGCTTGTCTTCTTTCACTAGCGCATGTTTGTCCTATCCTCAACAGTCCACGGTCAAGGGTCCACTAGAGTTTCCCTCCTGAAGTACCCTAATACGTCAACTGGTTTGCGCGACTACGGTGCGGCAGATTGCTCACGCGGTTTAAGTCCCAAAAGTTAGAAGACGTGCATCTATGGGTGAGGCTGGGTGTCGTTGAAATTGGTCGTTGGGCTCCTCAACGATCGGTTTCAGCCATGACCGCAACTTCTTGTCTGAGTGGTTTTAGCCTTACATTTGCCTAGGTTGCATAGCTGGACATTCCACGTCGATCCTTCCACATAAACTCAAGGCTTCCCTCTTCCAAATATCCCAGCGGGCCCCACACAGAACATGGATGACTGAATTGAATCGGCCCAACAATCCCCGTATCCACCAATCACATGTGAATATGGACAGTTGGAACCTCGACATGCATCCGCGTTTGGGAAGAGACGCTCAGGATCTGACCGGCTGCGCCAGTCTTCTGACCGGCTATGATGATGACTGCTAGTCGGCCCGCAATTGGTGGACTCCACATGTCCTTCAACAAAATGCACAACGAACTGTCCAATAGCGTCCACCGACCGATTTCAATGACACCCAGCCTCACCCTACGCTTGGTCGCTGGTTGCTGATGCGGATTAGGACTTTGCTGAACCCTTCTACACCTTCCGCTCATGCGCATCTGGTAGGGTGGGTATGGCATTGCTGAGGCTGGAAACCTGCAGATAGTGGCTATTGGGTTGCTGAGGAAGTCACAACATGCCTTCCTTAGGCGCGAACTGAGTTAGCAAAACTTTGACATTTGTAAAGAAACTACGCAAAAAAATCGAACCCTGTTTTCACCTCTATTGCTTGCCCCTCCCCTGCAGATCGCGGCTCGCGGATGGAAAATGTGCCGTGTTCGGTTGTCGATGAATTCAGGTATCATCGATGACCTGGTGGTGGGCAATAGAGGCTGCGAAGTGACGTGGATGTTAGCGAGACCTCGCAGATTATTGCGAGAGGTTGCGACTGTGCGAGGCTTGTGCGAAACGTTGAAAGTTCTTTACATGCTCGTTTTCCCTTTCATCTTTCATTTTAACACCTTCGAGGATGCATCCTTTCACTGAAATTGCTGAATGAAAGCCCCCAATCCCAAACTGCGCTACCATTTTTGTGGCTGAAAGACACAAGCAATAAAACGCCTGAAGAAAAATGTTTTTGATTAATCCATCCGCAATCCGAAGCCCTTTTTTTTAATCTGAAAGTTAAAATTTGAACAGTCAAAATGCAAATCCCTTGGAGTGATGCGCACCCCCTCTGGGCCGTCTTCGCGGGCCGGAGGGGGGTGCGCATCGGTGCAAACCCAGAGGCGGGCGAGGTTCAAACCCACCGTCGCACTTGCCTATTGTTGAAGGGCATCCATGACGGAATGAAAGCACAAAAACAGGCATGGATGAAGAACAGATGAAAGAATATGGCAAAGGTGCAAGTGAACGTCATTACAATTAATCTAAGCGCCAAAACGGAACAGATGAACGAAATCAATGGGTGAGGCTGGTAATGTCGCGAGTTTGCGCTGGACGAGGCGTTGTGAAGGACCCGTACCCTTGTCACCAGAAAACTATCCACCAATGAAAATGACTAACCAATAACCAAAAATATATTCTTTAACTCTCTAACATTACCAGAATTCAAGGTCAAATGCAAACGCCCCATTCACTAGACAGCAAAAGACAGCACAAGCGCAGCGGATTGACTGTGCGTGGCTCTTGGTACCCAGTCCCACCCGACACTCACTAGCAGAGGGCGTTAGAATGTCGGCAAAAGTCTGCTCTCTGCAATGCATAAATTTCTCACAATCATTCCTTGGACTTACCCCAAATATAAAGCATCCGCACTCCTTGTCCTTTTCCCAGACGCCTTTACAAAATTCCCCAACGTCCTCCTTTTTTTATAAATGTGTCCTTTCACTTTTTCCTTTTTTTTTTTAGAAATGGAAGAAAAAATCAAAGCTCACTCACCTCTTTGTCGGTTGATGCTGACCTTGCAAATGATGTCAAGTCCCTTGCTCCTCTTCTTCTCCACGCGTAGTCCTTTTTCCTTGTTCCTCTCCCAACCGGCCCTGCACCCACCCCCTCAAAACCTCACTCCAGTCACCCACACTCACCTTGCAGAGCCGTAAAGCCTCACGTGATGTCCCGATGCTCTCTCGCCATCCCATGCGCGCCCACGCTTGCCTCGGTCTATTGCGCATACTGTAGTTTGGGCCTCCGGTCTTGTGTAGAAATCCGTTGCATAAATCCCCCCTCTTCCACTTTCTTATCTTCTAGAAAAATCTGGCAAAGTTCTGACTTGGAAATTGACTTCCTCCTCCTCTTGGCAGTAAAGAAGTGATGTCTTTCACACTTAGATAAGATGAGAACGTCTGGGCATCAGTGTTGGAAGAGTATAGTTGAATAATCTTGAGACATGAAAATGGTACATGAAAGTTATAACGTATAGAGATCTAGTAACTAAGAAGTCTCAACTTAGCCTAGTTCTGTCCTAAAACGCGATTCGGGCGTGCAAGTTGCCTTTCCAGTAGGTTCCAACCACTTTCTAAACCTTCTTTTCTTGCCTTCCATGCTTCCTCGAGGCGCGTTTTAGTGGCGTGTGCGCTGCCAATAACAAAGTTGTTAGCTACTGAGCTAACCACCTCCGGCAGAGAAGCCACGAAACCGAAAATCTCACAAATGTTTTTACACCTTCTTCCTTTGCAGGTATGTGTCATGCACCCAAAACTTAATCAGGCATACACTTCACCTTCAAGAGTACTAACGCCTTAGCATTATATCTCAAGAAGAGCTCAAGTCGTCAATACGCAAGAGAGCATCAAGCAAGGGTTAATTGATCAGCATGCAAGACAAGTCCTTTTATAGCTGACTGTCCAGTCCTAGAACACAAAAGCACATTCCTGAGAAGTGGCTTGAACTTGCCACATTACCAAGAGACTTGCGTTGTGNGTTTTTACACCTTCTTCCTTTGCAGGTATGTTTCATGCACCCCAAACTTAATCAGGCATACACTTCACCTTCAAGAGTACTAACGCCTTAGCATTATATCTCAAGAAGAGCTCAAGTCGTCAATACGCAAGAGAGCATCAAGCAAGGGTTAATTGATCAGCATGCAAGACAAGTCCTTTTATAGCTGACTGTCCAGTCCTAGAACACAAAAGCACATTCCTGAGAAGTGGCTTGAACTTGCCACATTACCAAGAGACTTGCGTTGTGGGCTTGACACATAAGCATCCTTGTGCCAAGGTGACTGGTCAGCCGTGTTGCTTCCCAGAAGCTACGGAATTTCTTTCTTGAAAGCTTCCATAACAACCAAGATGTGCATGGAGCCAGGATCGAGCTCATGACCTCTTACTTGGCCAAATCAACAAAATGGCTAAGTTAACCACTCACCTACATGGTGTACTCATAGGTCATATCTCACATGAGACAGAGCATAGTTGAGTCACCCTTCAACAAATCCAGGGGTCATACCTCCACAAGGGACAAAGTGTTCCTGATCCGTCGTACAAGACTGAACAAGGGGTAAACATCTTCAACAAAAGCATCCTTTCACTTGCTAGGATTTTCCACGTTAGAGAGAAAAATGGCAAAAAAATAATTGTTCTTTTTGTCCATTGACGAGTTGGAGAAGGTTCTCTTCCCTTCGACGGGGCGATTTCTTTGTTTCTTCGCTTGCATTTGTGTACACGACACCCCCTCCTATACTTTCCCTCATTTTCCCATTTTTTTCTTTTGCGTGATACTTCCCGTCGTGCGGTGAGCAAAACGCTACCCGCTCGCTCACTCGCATGGCCTCCTCTCCCTGTCAGTCGTGCCTACGCGTCACACCCTCTTTCTTTTTCTCCGGTTACAGTTGTAACCTCCCCCTTACAAGGGAGTTGCTCCGCAGCTCATAACACCACCCCTACTTTACGTAGAAAGAGTTCTACACCTTGTAGGGGACTACCCATTTTTTTCTTGGGAAAAGCATTGGTACCATAAGGGCCACCTTGCAATAATACCCAAGCCTATCAGACTCCCCTTTTTGCTCCTTTCCTCCATGTTTCTTCTCCTTGGGATGCCCTCCATTGGACACTCCCACAGTCTTCTTCTTGTTGTGATGGTGGTGGAGCACCACCCATACCCCCACCACTTCCCTTCTTCATCCTCTTACCCTTGTTGCTCGCCTCTCCTTGCTCATCTCCTTTTGCACTTTCCTTTCCGCTCCACTTCCCTTTTGTAAGTCACCATCGATCATCTTGCCCACTTGATTCAACACTCACTTCCTTTTCTTTCTTGCCCCCATCACCGCTGTCTTTTGGCACCATCGATGCGTCTTCCAATCCTTCTTCGATGGTCAAGGACAGCCCCTTCCCTAATTTTGCTTATTGCTTCTCTTGTTCATCTTCATTGTGTATCCATTCCCTTTCTGGACTCCTCCTCTCCCTCGTCTGATGTCTCTTCATCAGGGTCCTCCTCTTCTGCTGCTGTTTTATTCTCTATGATTGGAGTAGTTGTTGCTGTTGAAAGGTACCTTTGTAGGGGCAAGTTCTCCATCTCATCATCACTCTCCCTTCCAGCTTGCTCGACACCGGCTTACTGTTGTGTTGATGTCCTTGTACTCCTTTCTCCAACGAGAGCTATGCGCTTCCGCCATTTCTTCAGCTTCTCCCACATGTGCTCACTCGTTGCAATAGAGCTGACCCACTGAAAGTGCTTATCAGGATCATTCACAAGATATACGTTCTCTAGACTGGTGACAAAGCCCCCGGTTGGATCCTTCCCAATGAACTTGACAGAACCATCAACATAGACCTCATGAACACCCATGAAGCTGTCCATCTGTTGGTACCAGCATCAGGGTGATTGTTTTAGCCCGTACAAGGACTTGCGCAGCTTGCACACCTTGCCCTCCGGTGCCTCCACCCCCTCTGGCACCTCCATACAAATTTCTTTGTTGATGATGCCGTTGAGGAAGGCCGTCTTTACGTCCATCTGGTGTAGCTCCATATCCTTCGCGGTTGCCACTGCAAGGATAGCCCGGATGCTTGTGAACTTGGCAACGGTGGCAAACGTCTCATCGTACTGCTCGCCCTTACAATGTGCGTACCCCTTTGCCATGAGCCGCACCTTGTAATTGTCCACCCTCCCTTCTATTGTGAACTTGGTCATGAAGACCCACTTGGAGCCGATGACCTTGGTGTCTTTTGGCCTGTCAACCAGCTCCCACGTGTTGTTTTTAGCAATGGACGCCAACTCGAACTTGATGGCTGCGTCCCACTGCTTTCCCTCTGGCCGCACAAGCACCTCTTGCACAGTCGTCGGCTCCTTTGATGCAGCAAGTGTGCACTGCGCAATGCTGATCCATCGAACGATGCCTGTGTTGAAACCTTTCTTTGCTCTTCGCTGCCTCTCGCTATGGTGCGGCATTCCTGGTGGCGTCTCGTCGCTTTGCTGAAATCCTTTTGACTCTGCTCGGTCTGGTGAATCATTGAACGGATGGCTACCCGAGGATCTCTCCCGCTCCAGTGAATGATCAACCGGATGGGTGGCGCATCTGGAGGATTTTTCTCTGAAGCCTGACACAAACTTTGTCGGGAGTGCGCGCTTTGGCACCCGCTGTGCCTCCTTCAAAAGATCTTTTTGCCGGATGTCCAGCCCAGCTACATCATCATCAAAGTCCTTTATGTCGGCTGCTACACCTGCTGTACCGTCGCGCTCAGACACCGCATCTTCAACCTCCGCGTCCGCCGGCTCCTCCTCGTAGTCAAAGAGATGGAACCACTCCACCTGTTTTGGAATGTGCTCGACGTTCATGTCGTTGTAGTTGCTGCTGAAGCTCTGTTGCTTATCGAACTCAACGTCACGGCTGTAGATGATCTCTTGCATGCGCGGGTCCCAGTGCCGATACATCTTTTGCGCACTCTCGTAGCCGAGGAACAAGCACGGCTTCACCCGCGTTCTAGCTTGCTATCGCGTTGCTACGCCACGTGCACCATCGCGTACGCCTTGCATCCAAACACCTTCAGCTGTGCCACGTTTGGCTTGACCCCGCTCCAAACCTCTTGCGGCGTCTTCCAGCCTCCCTTACCCTTCTGCACCGTTGTTGGGGTGAGGTTGATGGTGTAGCTCGCTGTACAAACAACCGTCTCCCATAGCCCTTGTAGTAACCCTGCATCCACAAGCATAGTCCGCACCATGTTAAGCAATGTCTTGTTTGCCCGCTCCGCCACTCCGTTGGACAGTGGCAAGAATGGCGTAGCGGGTTCCCACTTGATACCCTTCTGATTCATACACCTGCTTCAACCCACGTACTCTCCGCCATTGTCGTTGTGTACCGTTCTAACCTTCTGACTAGTCTGCCTCTCCATTGCTGTGATGTACTCCTTCAGCTGGTCTAGAGCCTTGTCGTTCCGCTTCATGAAGTATACGTAGAGCTTTCTGCTTCTGTCATCGATGAAGGTGACGAAGTATCTCAGGGCATTGTTTGACGAAATTTTGAATGGCCCGCACACGTCGTTGTGCACGACCTCTAGTAGGTCCTTTGCACGAGCCTTGTTCTTGTTGAACGGCTTGCGCCGTGCCTTGCCAGAAATGTATGTTGGCCTGAGGGTGAGTGTGCACCCTGGAGGGTCCCTAGCAGTGGTTGGTTCACACCACCAACTCTTTTTGGAGAGACTGAAACTGTGGAGGCAACTAGTTCCAAGGATGGCAGAGAACTGGTCAGAGAGTGTGACAACAGTTTTGGCCTCAGTTAACTTGAAATGAACTCTTGATCAAGGCTCAAAAGCAGTGGAATCTTATAGCCACTGATCTAAGCTTTCCAGAACACCAAAGCATGCCAGATTTGGAGCTTCCTAGCAGATTCTATGGCTTCTAGAGTGGCCCTTGGTAGGCTATCCTTTTCCCACCTAGGAAGGCATCCCTTCCCTCCTCTAGGTGCTTCTGCTCCTTCCAAGATTCCTCAGCTTGCTTCTAGTAGGAGGGAATGTGTCCAGAAGACCAAGACACCTCTAGATGCCTTGTAGNCTCTTTTTGGAGAGACTGAAATTGTGGAGGCAACTAGTTCCAAGGATGGCAGAGAACTGGTCAGAGAATGTGAGAACAGTTTTGGCCTCAATTAACTGGAAACGAAGTCTTGATCAAGGCTCAAAAGCAGTGGAATCTTATAGCCACTGATCTAAGCTTTCCAGAACACCAAAGCATGCCAGATTTGGAGCTTCCTAGCAGATTCTATGGCTTCTAGAGTGGCCCTTGGTAGGCTATCCTTTTCCCACCTAGGAAGGCATCCCTTCCCTCCTCTAGGTGCTTCTGCTCCTTCCAAGATTCCTCAGCTTGCTTCTAGTAGGAGGGAATGTGTCCAGAAGACCAAGACACCTCTAGATGCCTTGTAGGACAAGTCACCCCTTCTAGAAGGTCTACCACCTTCCTGGACCCTCACCTGGCCTTCTAGAAACTTAAAGAGGAACTCTAGAGGTTGAGCTAGCTTCCTACCATCTATTTTCCACCTCCCTTGAGGCAGGGCAGAATTTCATCTTGTGGGACTTGAACCCGGGCCCCTGCCTCTAGAGGTAGAAACCATTTACCACTAAGCCACTAAGGCTTGTCTTTTTGGTGTTCATTTTTGGAGTCACTCCTGCCATGGTGAGGAGCATCACTTCAACAATCTCCCCCTTGCGCGTCACCCATGGCAGTTGTCCATGCTCAGGTTGCAACTCAAGAGGCTTGGGAAAGCCCAAGCTCCATACAAGTAGCATCATGCCTGTCCTTGGGTTGCGCCTTTGTCATGGCATCAGTAAGCATGTGCTTTGTGCCGCAGTGGACAAGCACCACATCACCCTTTGCAACGAGATCTCGTGCAAAGTGATGCCGGATCTCTATGTGCTTGGTCCTCTGGTGTAGCATAGGGTTCTTGGATAGGCTGATGGCACTCATGTTGTCAACATTGAGTGCCTTTGGCTTCTTTTGCGGCACCGTAATCTCCTTGAGTAGTCGCCGCAGCCATAGTGCCTCCTTTGCAGCTTCCGCGAGTGCAATATACTCCGCCTCAGTGCTTGATAGAGGCACACTGTCTTGCTTCCGGCTTGCCTAAGACACCGCTACACCACCAAGCACAAAAACATAGCCTGATGTTGACTTGCCGTCATCAACGTCACCTGTCCAGTCAGCATCAGAGTAGCCAACCAACTCGAGGGAGTCAGTCCGGGCTCCCCCTCCAAACACAAGTCGCGAATGTGTCGTTGCCTTCAAGTAGCGGAGAATTCTCTTCACCGCTTGCCAATGTAGCGGCCCTCGATCAGCAACATAGCGGCTCACTTGTCCTTCAGCAACGGCAAGGTCAGGCCGCGTCGCCACCATGGCATATATTATGCTGCCAACTGCGGACTGGTACAGTACTCCAGCCATCTCCGCCTTCTCGTCCTCCGTGCTCGGGCCCATGCTCGAGCTCAGCTCACATGTCGTTGTCATAGGTGTGCCGATGGGGTTGCACTCCTCCATGTTGTAGCGGCGGAGCACCTCCTGCACATATTTTTCTTGACTCATCTCCAGCGTGCGTGCTTTGCAGTCCCTCTTGATGGCGATGCCCAGGTGGTACTCAAGCTCGTCCATGTTTGTCATCTTAAACTGGCCGCCAAGCTGTTTCTTCAGGCTCTTGAGCTCCCCCTCATCTGAAGACACAAGGATGAGGTCATCGACGTAGAGGACGACAATTTGCTGGAGTCCTGGCTGATTACGCATGTACACGCTATGATCCGCCTTGCAGCACTTGAAGCCAAGCTCACCCATGAAACTATCCATCTTGAGGTACCACATGAGCGAAGCTTGCTTCAATCCATAGAGTGCCTTGCGAAGCCGGCACACCTTCCCTTGCGGCGCATCCACCCCCTCCGTCACCTCCATGTAGACTTCCTTGTCCAGGTCGCCATTGAGGAGCGCGGTTTTCACGTCCATTTGGTGGATTTTGTAGTCACGTGCCACTGCCACCGAGAGGATAGTATGGATGGAGGCAAACTTGGCAACTGGTGCAAAGGTCTAGTCGTAGTGCTCCCCTTTTCTCTGGGCATACCCTTTCGCCACCAGCCGCGCCTTGTACCGCTCCACCTTCCCCTCCTTCGTGAGCTTCTTCCGGAAGATCCACTTGGAGCCGATGATTTTCTTGCCCTCCGGCCGGTCAACCAGCTCCCAAGTGCTGTTCTCCTCGTGGGAGGCAAGCTCAGATTTTATTGCTCCCTCCCACTCAGCCCCATCCTTCCGCTGCAGTGCCTCCTTTACACATTGAGGCTCCTCTTGCGTGAAGAAGGCTTGTGCAAACCCAATCCAAATGCCCTTGTCGGCATCGTACCTTTTTTGTCTTTCTTCGCACACGGTTGCTCGTGCGGGGCTCTTGAAGCGGTTGTTGTTGTTGCTGTCCCCTTTTGGCGCCATCCTCTGCAAGCGCCTGCTCCCCCTCTCTTGGAGACCTTGGAGACATCTGTCGACTCCCCACCTCCACGTCCATCTCCGGTGCTTCGGATTCCTCATCTGAACTGGCCGGACTAAAGTCCGTCGCTCGCCCATCCCTCAGGCGATGCTCTCCGGTTGGTGGTGATGCGAGGATGTCACCCTCATTCACGTCCTCCGGCGTCTCCCCCTCAAGGAGTGGCATCCACTGCCCCCTCTTGGAGAGACCTGCCTCCTTGTCTTTCCAAAGGTTTTTCTCGTCAAACGTGACGTCGCGACTCCGCACAATCTACTGCCTCCTTGGGTCAAAGAGCCGGTACGCCTTGCTTCCGCTCTCATATCCAAGGAAAATACACCGGCGGGTACGCGGATCCAGCTTGCTCCGTCCCTCACGTGCCTACACCATTGCATGTGCAACACAACCAAATGCGCGGAGGTGACCCACCGCCGGCTTCCTCCCGCTCCACACCTCTTGTGGCGCCTTCCACGCCTTGCTCTCCTTGTCCTTCAGCGACTTGGTCGGCATGAGATTCATGATGTACGCTGCTGTCCTTGTCGCCTCCGCCCAGTACCATTGTGTAAGGCCGGCGTCGCTCAACATGGATCGCACCATGTTAAGTATCGTGCGATTTGCTCTCTCTGCGACGCCATTCTGTTGTGGGGAGTGTGGAGTTATTTTATGCCACTCAATCCCCTTGCTCTTCATCCACCCAAGGCACCCCGCATATTCACCGCCGTTGTCACTTCGGAACGCCTTCACCTTCAACTCTGTTTGCCGCTCCACATCTGCCACAAACTTCTGTATGCACGCAAGGACCTCACTCTTCCGCTTCATTGAGTAGAGGTAGAGTTTTCGGCTGTGGTCATTGATGAAGTTGAGGAAGTAGCAAGCTCCGCCGATGCAGCTCTCAAGCGGTCCACACACAACTGTGTGTACCACGGCCAGTTTTGCCGATGCACGCGTCCCCTTGGCAACAAACGGTTGCCGAATTGATCTGCCAATGATGCATGGCTCACACACGGTCTCCTTGGTTCCATCAAGGCCGCTGATTTGGAGACCCCCCGCACCACTTCCCTTTTAGCCATCTCCTTCACTGTCAATGGAGAAATGTGGCAGAGTCGGCGGTGCCATAGGTCTAGGTCTCCTCCATCCTTCGTTGCAAGATTGGCGGCGTTGGAATCCACATGGCTGCTGAGGATCTTCGCGTGTAGCAGGTACAAGTCGTCCTCCCTCTTGGCATGCGCAATCCCCTCACCTTTTCCCTCCTTGCGGATGACGGCCTCCTTCTTTGTGAAGAGCACCTCAAGTCCCTTGTCGGTATGTTGGCTGACGGAGAGCAAGTTTTCCCAAAAGTTGGGCATATGTAGCACATCGTAGATTGTGCTGGTGAGAGGTTTTCCATCCACAATTGACTCAATGCAGACGTTACCCTCACCGGCGGCCACCTCCATTTTTCCATTGGCCACCATCATGCGTCTCTCCGAGGTACCGTAGGTGACAAATGCCACCTTGTTGCATTGCGTGTGGCGGCCTCTTCTGGAGTGGATGACGGCAACTCCCGTATCCTTCAAGTTGGTGGAGTTGTACGCCATAAGGGCGTGCTCGTCTTTCTTCCCGCCCCGCTACGACCGATCTGTTTTCTTCTTGGGACAGTTGTGCACGTAGTGGTCCCCCTTGCCGCAGTTGAAGCACTCCCCCTTCTTGTCACCCTTCTTGGTGCCCTGTTTGGCACCCTTCCACTTGTCGCCTCGGCCTCCACTTTGAGGATGAACCGTGTCAGCTGAACTTGATGCCGCTGCACTCTCTCGACCGCCACATTGCATCCACATATTACGCACGTACTTAGCAACCTTCAGGTACTTCAGCTCGTCGGAAGGCCAGCCACCATGGACTGTGATCATGGGACTCCAACTGTCCGACAAGGCCAGAAGGAGGATCATAGCTTGCAACTGAGAGTCGACCTCCCAACCAGTGGCCACGCACTCCACTGTGAGCGACTCAATCTGCTGCATGATCTCCATGATGTTGTCGCCTTCGTTGGCTCGGAGGGTTATGAGCCGTTTGAAGATGAAGAGCTGATTGGCAAGGTTGCTTGAATGGTAGATGGAGCAGAGTTTTTTCCATGCGTCTGCGGCCATGGTGCATTCTTGGATGTGCCCAAGTTGTGGTGGGCATAACGCGGACACAAGGAGCACCAACGCCTTTTTGTTGCGCTTCTTGTATGCCTTCTTCACCTCAGCCATTGCAGTCTTTGACGGAGCAGTCTCATCACCTTTTACGAGCTCAAGCAGTCCCTTGTCGTCGATGAAGACCTCAAACTGCCACCTCCACAAGGCAAAGCCTGTCCCATCAAACTTAAGGACAGCGCGACTGCTCTCTTGCTCGCTTGTTGCCATGTCTTGCTGTTGGAAGGGTGAAATCAAGCTGGCTTTGAACCCCTTAGAGGCATGGGCCCATAACCCTTTGTTGGCATGAGGGTAAGTGTCCACCCTAGAGGGTCCCTCGCAGTGGCTGGTTCACACCACCAGCTCTTTTTGGAGAGACTGAAATTGTGGAGGCAACTAGTTCCAAGGATGGCAGAGAACTGGTCAGAGAGTGTGAAAATAGTTTTGGCCTTAATTGACTGGGAATGAAGTCTTGATCAAGGATCAAAAGAAATGGCATTTTTTAGCCACTGATCTAAGCTTTCCAGAACACCAAAGCATGCCAGATGTGGAGCTTCCTAGCAGATTCTATGGCTTCTAGAGTGGCCCTTGGTAGGCTGTCCTTTTCCCACCTAGGAAGGGATCCCTTCCCTTCTCTAGAAGCTTCTGCCCCTTCCTAGATTCCTCAGCTTGCTTCTAGTAGGAGGGAAGGTGTCCAGAAGACCAAGACACCTCTAGATGCCTTGTAGGACAAGTCACCCGTTCTAGAAGGTGTGCCACCTTCCTGGACCCTCACCTGGCCTTCTAGAAACTCAAAGAGGAACTCTAGAGGTTGAGCTAGCTTCCTAGCATCTATTTTCCACCTCCCTTGAGGCAGGGCAGAATTTTATCTTGTGGAAC
>SZWC01005730.1:28956-66550 GCA_023375785.1 Penium margaritaceum | reverse complement strand
ACCTAGGAAGGGATCCCTTCCCTTCTCTAGAAGCTTCTGCCCCTTCCTAGATTCCTCAGCTTGCTTCTAGTAGGAGGGAAGGTGTCCAGAAGACCAAGACACCTCTAGATGCCTTGTAGGACAAGTCACCCGTTCTAGAAGGTGTGCCACCTTCCTGGACCCTCACCTGGCCTTCTAGAAACTCAAAGAGGAACTCTAGAGGTTGAGCTAGCTTCCTAGCATCTATTTTCCACCTCCCTTGAGGCAGGGCAGAATTTTATCTTGTGGAACTTGAACCCGGGCCCCTGCCTCTAGAGGTGGACACCATTAACCACTAAGCCACTAAGGCTTGTCTTTTTGGTGTTCATTTTTGGAGTCAGTCCTGCCATGGTGAGGAGCATCACTCCAACATTATAAGGCTCGCACATTTTGTGCGTTGCTACATCTGCTGCCGCATGTGGTGCACCATCGATGACGAGGCCGTGTGCCATTTCACGCTTTGCCATCTCCTTAATGATTGCGGGCTCCAAAATCCCAAATCGTTGGTGCCAGAGCTCCAGACCAGCGCTTCCTCCCTTGGCCATGTTGGCGATGCGCTCCTTCAAGTCTGCTGCGTCCGATGCCGCTGGAACCATCTTGGTCTCCACGATGTAGAGACTGCCCTCAACCTTTGCCCCCAGCATGACCTCACCGTTGCCGTTGATGCGCACCACTGCGCCTTTCCTGCGGAAGAGCACCTCATTCTCGTTCTTCGTCAAGCGTCGAACACTCAAGATGTCAGCCAAGCCGGGGACATGCTGCACATCCCGGATTGTGCACAACTCCTTCTTATCGCCCAACGTGACTTCCACCTCCACGTGGCCTTGGCTGGCCGCCGGCTCGACTTTTTCATTCGCAACTTCCATTACCTTGGAGGACTTCTCGCAGGTGACAAACCCCACCTTCTTGCCCTGGGTGTTCTCCTCGGTCCCGGAATCCAGGCACAGTTTGTTGGCCTTCTTGAAGAAGTTGTTCTTGTTGCCATTGAGGAGTGACCTGCTCTTGGTGTTTTTGCTGCCGGGTTTCGCCTGCTCTGGGCACAAAAGCCCTCTTTGACGTAGTTGCGGCACGAACATTTCTTGGCGCCCTTCTTGCCACCACCCTTTCCCCCGCTTTGTTTGCCCCCACTTCAGCCACTACGTATTTTGGTGACGAAGGCCGATGAGGAAGACGAGGACTCCCCGTAGCTCCGGCATTGTACCTTGTTGCGGATGTACACTGCGAACACGCAATAGGTGAGCTTGTCCTCTGACCATCCTCAGAGAACGGTGATGAGTGGATCCCAACTGTTAGGTAGTGCCATGAGGAGGGCAATTGCGTGCAGTTGCGTGTTGATTTCCACCCCATGTCGTTGTATTGTAAGGCGAGTGACCTGATGAGCCGCATGGCAGAGATGACATCGTCCCCCTCCATGACATTCGTCCTGGATTGAGTTTGATGATGGGGTGTGACAAAGGTCGAAACCTATCCGCGGACCCGCAGTCAGAATTTTGACCAAGTCCTTGAGTAACTAAATGTACGATTGAATTTCGGACGCCAAGCCAAGATTTTGGCCGAGTCCCTCAGTAACAAACTGCACTACAAAATCTGGTGGATTATCGACCGAAAGCCTCGGCAGTCTTTCCGGAGCAAATTCTTCAAACGGTAGTTTTGTTACTCGGTCCGGTCAATTGTCCACCAGAAGACGAGTCGCGGCCGGCTCTCAGAGCCGCCTCGCACACCCCAAATTTGAAAGGCCATATCTCCCTCGATACATGTTCGATTCCAGTGAAACAACTTCCATCGGATACAACTACTCCTTATCTTTATAGGGAAATTATCCATTTTTAGCATAAAAGGAATCCTCAACCAGCTAGGTCCACCAGTATGGATTTTCCTCTCTCTAGCTGCTCGTCGGTGCCTCCCGGCGCCACGCTTGGGCATGTGGAGGGGCAAGTTTTCAACACCAACATGCAGGCACAAGCAATGGACTTTTTAGAAAGGCTTTCTGTAAGCCAATCATCACCCTGCCACATAAGGAAATTCTCATCATTGGGCCCCTTGACCGATCATTATGGGTGTCACCCTTCAGGCTTGGGATGGAACATCGTGTGATGGGTGCTTAGTTTCACAACCTTGGGATGGGTGGGCAAGATGAGATTTTTGAGGCATGACACCAGCCACCACCATACACATGATGGCCAGTATATTATTGAATACATAAAGCTGAACGCACTGCTTGAGGGTAAGTGTGCTCTTGGTGAGTTGTTTCAGCTCAACTGAATTTACCATATTCTTGTGTGCCTTGGCTTCTTGAAAAAGATTCATTGTATAAGCACTCTTTGCTGATATGGAATGCCCCACATGTCAATTTAATCAGCTCTTTTGGATGGGAACATTGAGGTGATGAGCTCGTACTCAGTGCTCATTGGTGTGCTGGCACGCTTGCAATCTTCCATGCCGCAATTCTTGAGGATTGAGTCGATGTATTTTTTCTGGTTCATGCTGATTGTAGCTGTTTCTCTTTCTCATTTGAAGGCAAGTGGAACTTAGTAGTCAAGAAGAACCATGCCCTTCATCTTGAATCTGCTGCTTAGCTTCCCTTTAAGATAATCTAGCAACCATATTGAAGAAAAGTGGAGAATAAGGTTATCAACGTACAAGGCGACCAACATTGTTTCTTTTTCACTTTCATATTTGTACATGCTAGGGCCATTTTTGCATTGCATGAAGGAATTCTTAGCCATGAATACATCCATCTCCTGGTACCATTGTCTTGGGGCTTGTTTTTCTCCATAAAGGGGTTTCACCAGTCTCCACACCTTTCTCTTTGTGGCATCAACACCCTGTGGCACCTCCATCAGTACCTCCTTGTCTGGGTTTCTATGTACAAAGAATCTCACGACATCAATCTTGTGTACTTCTATGTTTCTTATAGCAAAGATGAAGAGCATTGATCCCATGGATGCAAATGTCACCACAAAAGAAAAGGTCTCATCATGCTCTACACTTGGGATTTTGAGAGAACCCCTTTTCCACCACCTGAGCATTGTACTTGTTTACCTATCCATCCTGTTTCCTTTTGACTTTTGTCACCCACTTTGATCCCTCCACTTGAACCTCAGCAGGTCTATCCGCCAGCACCCATGTTCCATTATCTTCAATGGAGTTGAGCTCACTGTGAGTGCCTCTGCGAGAGATATTGGCTTCTCTTGAACCAGAACTAATAGTTGAAGCCTGTCCATTCATCCTTATTTGTGCTGTTATTCTGTTCAGATACTTTGAGACAAGAACTACTTGTTGTACCTGCTGACTATTGATGGTGTTTTAGAGTCTGTAGCTCTTGTTCATGGTCCATGACAGGAGAGGCATCGTCCTCATGGTTAAGAGGGTTAGCTACGTCAGACTGGGAGTCTGATTCCTCAAAGACCTCTTCATCAGCTCCTCTCTCCATTGCACTATCGAGCCCATGCACGTGCTAATGTGCTAGTGCTTTGTCTACCTCCTCAAGACATTGAGCCAGTCTCCTTTTTTTGGATTGTTCTCAAGTACTGGATTCTCTCCCTTACCAAAAGACCTTTCGCAGAAACTCACGTCTTTGCTGCGGATAACCCTCTTGGCTCCTTGGTCCGACAAAAAAAACCTATGTGCATGGTGTTTTATGCAATGAAGATACACAATCATTTTTGCATCCTTCTTTCCAGGGCCCTGACCAACCTGGACCCTGGCAAAGCCGATGCAATAGAACAACTTTAGATGGGTGGCTTCCGGCTTCTTCCTTGACCATTACTCTTGGGGCGTCTTTAGTTGCTGTGCCTGCTTCGTCTTGCCTCTACTTTGCGAAGCTGTTATAAGTGTGAGGATAAGAAGATAGGCACCTGTTGCTTCATCCCAGAATCAGAGAGGCAGCTTGACATCAAGGAGCATGCACCTTGTCATGCCAAGAATGGTCCGGGTCATCCTCTCTGCTATTCATTGCTTTGAGGTGAGTATTGGGTGGGTTTTTGGTGTTCAATGCCCTGTTTTTTGTGCCGCTTCCATCGTAATTCTAGCCTCCGCCATTGTCCAACCTTAATGCCTTCACCATCATTGACACCGTGCTCTTCATAAAAAAGGTGCTCTTTGTCGGGGTCCACGTTCTGGTGGTCCTCCTTGAGCATGTTCTCCGTCGCGTGGTATTTGCCTATGTGCACGGCAACGTGCTCGTTGAGGAATGTTTTTGGCTTCCACACACTTCTCGGTGTCGCCAAGCTTTGCAAGGATTACCTTTGGCAAGATTGTTGCCTTTGGTTTAGCAAAATTGCTTGCAACGGCGGCTCCCAAGATTTGGAGTCCTCCGAGAGCATGTGGTGAGGCCATAAACGCGATGCCCTTGTTGGTCTGGGATTTTCCGGCACTTGCCATTCCGTTTTCCGTGCAACTATCATGTGAAGACTGTTGTGTTGATCACCCCACAACTCCAAGGAGGAATTGTCTCCCTACTTTCTCTCACGATCGGTGAGGCAATTCTAAATTTATTTCTATTTTCATTGGCCGCCACTGTTGACACAATCTTGTGGAAGAGAAATACTGTTTTTCTAGGCCGCCGTGGTCGGACTAAGAACATGTATTTTGAAACTAGTATTCCTAAGTCTTAACTCACGGCACTTGGTACCCACTACAATCTTGAAAGAAAAATTGCACTTAAAGGAAATGACAAGAAGTGTTAGCGCCGCTCACAAAACAAGGAGGAGAGGGTGGGAGAAGAATCCTAACAATTCTTTACAAGTCTTGCGCTCCCTCTCTCCAGTTTCCTATCGTCCTCTTCTCCTCTTATCGTCCTTTGCCTCCTCTTCATATTCCTTGATGCCTCTTGCGTCTCTTGGCAGCATCTTCCTTGAGGCGGTTCCATTGGGGACACCGCCATAAATTTTCAATGTGTCACCCTCCTTTTTAGGGTGCTCTCAGGAAGTGAGAGTCCCAAATCTTAGGGAATAGCGCTATCCCAATCTTTTGGATGAAGGAGGATGGAAGGGGTCTTGAAGTGAAGGGAAACGTTGGTGGTTTGGGAGTGGACACTCTACATAACGTCCCAGAAAAACTCAACTAGTCCCCTGGAGGGAAGAGGAAGCCCAAATACATGAGAAGGCTGAAGAAGAGCTCCTTGAGAGATTTCTAATGTACTTTGTGGTGCTTGTAGCCCCTTGTGGTGTATTTGTTACTGCTGGAGCTGCTCGGAATGTTTTATATCTCTCGTAGATGCCAAAACCATCGTACACTTGGCCGCAAGGATCATGCTTCTCTGATAACACCGTAACGTGCATGTCTTGAGCTGTAAACAGAAGTCGTTGTTGGAGTTTGAACAATGGTGTCTTGAGTTTGCTGGAGGGGATTTCTCCTCCACCTCACTTCTTGGGACAATCGTCATCAATGAACTGTGCAGGGAGACTCGAATAACGTACTGATGGGTCCATTCATTCAAAATGTTTTCTTCTGTTCACCCATGCACTCCATTCAAAGATATCCTGTTTGATGGAATCAGTTGCATTATTCGAATGCCAGAAAAAAATTGCTCACTGTGTCATTGCAGTGATTTAAGTGGACACCTGTTTGATAAGAGACAAATCTTGGAATACGTTTATGAGGGCTAAAAAATCACAAGCGCAAAAGATCACACGGCAAGTTCTAAGCCGGAACAATCTCATCATCCACTTCAACCTCCACACTCATGCTAAAGAGCATGCTACCTGGAGCAACTACTTCTTCCGAGAGATTTGTTCTCATGTTGCCCACAAACAGTTGACGCTGCGAGTTAATCATAGATGCATCGGCCTCCGGCTTTGCAAAACATTTTTCTCAACAGGTTGACTGCTTGGTAGGGGTTTACACCCTCCACCATAGCTCCATGGATGCGTGGCAGGTGGCCATCGCCCAACCAGTTCATGTAGTCACCCTTCGGTTTGGGCATTGGTGCACATTCCGTGATCAAGTATTGTGCATGCTCTGTTGGCTGCAAGGGTGGCAGGCGGATCTTGGTTGTCACAGCTACAGATGGCGGAATGGACAAGGCTTCGTAGGCAGCCAAGAGGAGCAGACTTGTCTTCTTTGATAGGCGGCCCGACTTGCCTTTGGGTGGGAGCTTGCATGGTGTAGGATGCTTCACTTTCTGGAGGTCAAAGTGACGGTCACGCGCTGCAGCTGCCTCATCACGCGTGAGGCGCTTGAGTTTGAAATCAAAGAGATACTTCATGGCAGTGGACTGTAGTGGCGTGTTGCATGTGCACGGCTCATTGAGCATTTGTGCTCATTGAGCTCCCCTGTCTGTCTCTAGCGCGACGCGACGTCGCGCTAGAGAGGGGCAGAGAGGCGACGTCGCAACTCAAAGAGACGCAACAAGCGAGACGCAATGTCTCTTACCTGCGCTGCCCTTCTCACTTGCGACGCGACGTCACGGGTGAGAAACACAGCGCATCGAACGGCTCCGCGTGGTCCACTCCACCTGTCATCCAAACCAGGGCAGTTCAAAATTCGGAACTTCAAACTGTCCTTGGTTGACGAGCAAGTGTCTTTGTCGTCCGGAATTCAATGGTGGGTAAAAATGAGAAATGCTATTCTATTGGCGGACCCCATTGAACGGCTGGAACAAAAACTCCGAAGGTCCCAAAAATAGGAGTGCATGAAGAACACTAAAAAGGCAGCCCAAAAGTGAATGAATTTTACCATCAGTTAAATGTTTTGTTTCTCCAGAGGCCCGTTTCTGTTGTTCACTTGCCGCATTATTCTGGGTCCAGAACCAGGGGTTTTTCCTTCAAACTCATGAATTTGTACGTGTTTTCCTAAAGAAAAACTTAAAGTGCGCACTAAAGGAACACGAGTTTGATTTTTTACACGATGGCACAAAATCTTGGCGTGCAAGGTACATCTGTCCGGCAGTTTTGCGCGAGCGTTTTCCATTCCTATCGTGTTTCACTCCCTTGCTCTCTATCCCTCGCCTCGCTCACTTGAGTCAAGGAGGAGAGGGAAAGGATGACGGCTTGAGGCCTGTGGCCTTGAGGCCATAGGCCTCAGCCCCCGAGGCCTTGCGGCCTCCTGGTCACCGATTGAGCCACCTGGTAGATCGGTGGCCAGCAGGTAGCCGGTTGATGGGCGGCCGATCACTTGACCAACCGGCAGTCGTCCCGCGTGCCAGCAGTTAGGTGGTCTGCAGCCAGCAAAGTTCCGGCCATCGGCTAACCCTCGCAATGGCAAGGCAACCACCCCTCGCAACTGCAAGGAGAGAGGGCCAAATGGACCCTCAAGCTAGAGTATTGATGTAGGATGTTTTTTCCTCCGACTTCCAAATGATATTATACTTTTGTAGAACTCCGCGTTGATGTTCTTGAAACACCTTGACTTACTCGGAGTGGTCCTCTTAGCAAGCACTTAAAAATCAGCATCATATGTGTCGCTCAAATGGACCACTCACGGCCCAACACATGCCTTATTGTGCTCCTAACTATTGCATGTTTGTGCTTGAAATGCCCGATGCTTGTTGTTGGCGTACACTTGTTGGTGAATACAAGTTATCAAGTTCCCCCAAGACCTGAAATTGTGTTATGCTACATTTCATCCTTGTGAGCCACCTAGTTTTGCCTAGGGGAACACCGTTATTCTGCACGGAGCGTAGATGGTGAATAGGTAGAAGTTGCAACGCAGAACATCATTTAGAATCAGGGACACTTGAGCAATTCATAATCAGAGGTAAGTGTACTTTTATGACAAGTGTCAAAATGGTCAAACATATGTAAACAACTGTCGAGTTATGAATGAGACATAGTTGGGGTCGTTGGGTCAATTGTCGAGCACCGTCTGCGGGGTCACCTCATGAGTGATTGGATTTGAGAAGGTCTGCAGAGATCTTGGGGGTCTTTGAGAATCGACGGTGAAGATGCGAGATGCATCTTTATAAACACAGATTTGTCTTGGTGCATCGAGAAGTTGACCGGAAGTTTGCGATACTTCTGTCGTAGGTTCCCGAGAGTGGTGAAAGTTGTCAAAAGGTTCGGGAAGATTCACTGAGTTGGGGGTAGTTGGCCGGTTTGCCCTTGACAGTCAGAGTGAATATCGCGGTTTTGAGATGCGATGGGCTGTTTGCGTAATATCAGAAATTCCCACTCAGAAGGATAAGGGACTCATGGACGTCTGGTATGTAACACTTCCCCCCCTTTTAGCTGCAACGTCCTGGCGCGTGTACAGATGTGGCCAGGTGATGGCGGTAACAACTGTTGATTAGGTTAGTGATGTCTCGTAGGTTGCCAGCTGTTACGGGCGGCGTCGTAGCCGTACCACTTGACAAGATATTCTGTTGTCTTGCCTTGTCGTCGATGGCAGAGGATGTCCTCGATGATGTTCTCTGTTTCTTCGTCCACTTGTACTAGAGGCGGAGGAGGGACATCCCTATCAGGGAAGCTCTCTCAGGGATCTCGATAGTGCTTGAGGTTGCAGATATGGAACATCGGATGACCTTGCATTCTGTCAGGGAGTTTGAGTTGTTCAACCACGAGGATTTGAATGTGCTCGATCTCAAATGGGCCCAACCACTGGGGTTCGAGCTTCAAAAAGTTGGCACCGCGGAGTTTGATGTTAGCTGCGCTGAGGAGGACTTCGTCGATAGTGTAAATATGTCGCCGCTGTAATTTTGATCAGTTGTGCGCTTCATCGTTGCTTGTGTCTTTGCCATGATTTGCCGTGTTTCCTCCTAGATGATGGTAAAGTCTTTGTGTTAAACGCTGACTGTGGGGATGTTGCTGCGACTTTGTTGTCTAGCTGGTGTGGGAGGAGGATTGACATACACCACTCCAAATGGAGCTTTTCCTGTTGTGGTGGAAATTGCCAAATTATATGCAATATTGGCAATCGGAAGTTTTTGTGCCCAATCTGTCCCGTGAGGCTTGCATAGTGTTCAGAGGATTTGTTCAAGCGCCTGGTTTGTGCGCTCGGTTTGATTGTCGGTTTGAGGATGAAACGCCGTTGAAAGTTCAATTCTGTTGCGGTAGTGAGTCATTTGTTTGCGCCAAAAACGGCTGGTGAATCGACCGTCTCTGCCGCTTGTGATGGTTCTTGGTACGCTGCATAGCCGAATGATATTGTTCAGAAACAGCTACAATGTTCCTTCAGTGGTGATAACGGTCGTTGTCGGGATGAAGTGGACAATTTTTGAAAACTTGGAGATATCTGACCACGGTTTCATTGGAATAGGGAGAGGTTGTTGAAGTCTGGGTGGCCGTCTGCCACGGAAATTCTGTCGCTGACATGTATCGTAGTATTTACAGAAGTTGGCCATTTCCAATTGCATCTTGTCCCAGCAATAGTTTTTTGCCAGCTTCTTCAGCGTCTTGTCCTCTTTGAAGTGTTTGCATGATCATGTGTCATGGCTTTTTTCAAGTAGCATACAGCGACGTTCATCATTCAGGGGAACGACCACTTGGGGAATGAAACGTCGGTTCCAATAGGGTGCGTCGTAATAGAATTTCTCCTTGTTACAT
Organism: Penium margaritaceum; assembly: GCA_023375785.1. NCBI lineage: Eukaryota > Viridiplantae > Streptophyta > Zygnematophyceae > Desmidiales > Peniaceae > Penium > Penium margaritaceum. Next base: position 57,050 of record SZWC01005730.1, on the reverse strand, counting down.
CCGCTGTGCTGGTCGTAGCCTCGTGTGAGCAGCCGCTCTAGATAGGGGTCTCACTACAGCTGTAGCGTTGTCACCTCAGCCATTAGATCTGGTCGGCTGCTGAATGCATCCGCCAAGTTGATTTTTCCTAGCCAGTACTCGATATCGTAGTTGAACCTAGATTTAAGGAACTCCATCCATTGGGTTTGTTGTCGACTGAGGTTTGGCTTGTTAGCTACTGAGCTAACCACCTCTGGCAGAGAAGCCGAGAAACCGAAAAGCTCACAAAGGTTTCTAGGCCTTCTCCCTTTGTTGACATGTGTCATGCACCCCAAACCTAATCACGCATACACTTCACCTTCAAGAGTACTAACACCTTAGCATTACATCTCAAGAAGAGCTCAAGTTGTCAATACGCAAGAGAGCATCAAGCAAGGGTTGACTGATCAGCATGCAAGATAAGTCCTTTTATAGTTGTCTGTCCAATCCTATAACTCAAAAGCACATTCCTGGGAAGTGGCCTGAACCAGCCACATCACCAAAATACTTGCACTGTGGGCTTGACACATAAGCATCCTAGTGTCAAGGTGACAGACCAACCATGTAGCGTCCAAGAAGCTACGGAATTTCTTTCTTGGAAGCTTCCACAGCAAACAAGATGTGCATGGGGCCAGGATCGTACTCATGACCTCTCACTCGGCCAAATCAACAAAATGGCCAAGGTAACCACTCACCCATATGGTGTACTCACAAGTCATATCTCACAAGAGACAGAGCATAGTTGAGTCACACTACAACGAATCTAGGGGTCATAACTCCACAAGGAGTAGAGCATTCCTGATCCGTTCTACAACACTGAACAATGGGTAAAAACATTCAACAAATCTCTCCCTTGCACCTTACATCAGTGACCATCATCATTTGTCATCACTTGCGTTGACCATGCCGATACCTTGCCTGCCCACCTGGTGGAGATCCTTGTCCAGTGGCTTTGTAAGCATGTCAGCCCGGTTGAGCTTGGTACCGACATACTCGACCTCCACTGTCTGCTTGTAGACCAAGTCTCGAGCATAGTGGTAGCGGATCTTGATGTGCTTCATGCGTCTGGATAGGAAAGGGTTCTTTGACATATCAGTGGCGCTCATGTTGTCAATCTTGATGACCGTCGCCGTTGCTTGTGGTGCCTTCATCTCAGATAGCAAGCTTCGTAGCCACTGCATCTCTGTACACACTTCAGCCAAGGCGATGTACTCAGCTTCAGCTGTTGACAGAGAGACACATTCCTGCTTGCGACTTGCCCAACTGAAAGCACCTCCATTCAACATACACATAAAGTCGGAGGTAGATTTTCTGTCATCCATATTCCCTCCCCAATCAGCATCGGCGTAGCACATGAGACGCAGTGACGCGGATCCAGCGATGCCTCCAAACTGGAGCCCTACGTGCTCCGTCCCTTGAAGGTAGCGCATGATGCACTTCACGGCCTGCCAGTAAAGTGGACTGGGATTGGCCACAAACCGGCTCACGTGCCCAACAGCATGGGCTATATCTGGTCGGGTGGCGACCATGGCATACATCAGACTGCCCACTACAGACTAATATGGGATGCCCAGCATGTCAGTTTTCCCCGCTTCGTTCGACGGGGACATGGAGGTGGAGAGTTTGCACTCCGAGCTCATGGGTGTGCTGCCAGGTTTGCACTCCGCCATGTCATATCGTTTGAGGATGGAGTCGATGTGTTTTGCCTGGTTCAAGCTGATGGTACCTGCTGCTCTGTCGCGCTTGATGGAATTTCCAAGATAGAAGTCAAGAGGACCCATCTCGAATTTGCTACTCAGCTGTCCCTTGAGATCATTTAGCAGATGCGTCAAAGAAGAGCATAGAATCAGGTCATCAACGTACAAGGCGACCAACATAGTCCCTTTGTCACTCTCATGCACATACATACTAGGGTCATTGTCGTAGTGCATGAAGGACTCCTTGGCCATGAACATGTCCATCTCCTGGTACCAAAGTCTTGGCACTTGTTTTAGCCCATAGAGTGCCTTCACCAATCTACACACCTTGCTCTGAGGAGCATCAACCCCCTCCGGAATCTCCATCAATACCTCCTTGTCAAGTTTGCCGTAAGGGAAGGCTGTCTTGACATCCATCTGGTGGACCTCCATGTTCTCGGCAGCAGCAATGGCGAGCATTGATTGGTTGGATGAAAACGTCACATGTGGAGCAAAGGTCTCATCGTACTCTGCACAAGGCCGTTGGGAGAATCCCTTTGCTACCACCCGTGCCTTGTACTTGTCTATCTTGCCATCTTGTTTCCTTTTTACGTTTAGTACTCACTTGGACCCCACAACGGGAGCCCCGGCAGGTCTATCCACCAGCACCCATTTCCCATTCTCTTCGATGGAACTGAGTTCACTGTGAATCCCTTCGTCCCAATCTGCTTTGTCAGGCCGAGTGAGTGCCTCCGCAAAAGTAGGACGGATCAGGAATCTAGGTTTGACTAAGACACCAAGTACCGGCCAGGAGAAACCAACCTGGCGGATGCACTCAGCTTCCAACCAGAGTTAATGGCTGAGGTGGAAACAGTAAAGCTGTAGCGAGACCCCTATCTAGAGCGGCTGTCCACACAAGGCTACAACCAGCACAACGGTTGCTTGCTGTTGCCGTGACCCCTATCTAGACCGGTTGTTGGCCATTGCTGTGGTCTTGCAGGAGGACTGCGCTGATGGCAACGGCGAGCAACTGGCCGCCTACATGTCCCAAAAACTGCAAAGACCGGAACTCATCTATGCCGTACGTGAGAAAGAAATGCTGGCAGTTGTACACGCATTCAAGACATGGCGGTGTTACCTGGATTGCTGCCGATGTATCATCTGCAACAACCACCATGCGTTGAATCATTTGAAGACGCGGCCAAACCTCAATCGATGTCAAACCCGATGGATGGAGTTCCTTGAATCTGGGTTCCACTGCAATCGAGTACCGGCCAGGAAAAATCAGCCCGGCGGATGCGATAAGTTTCCAACCAGATTTAATGGCCCAGGTGGCAACGCTATAGCTACAGTGAGACCCATCTCTAGAGCGGCTGTTCACACGAGGCTACCACCAGCACAACGGATATGACAAGGTGAAATTCTGTTGCGGCGCATCCCATTGGCGAAGGAGCTTTACTTGCCAAGAGGTCGTTCCCCCGAACGACGAATGTTTCCATATGATGTTCGAAGAAAACCACAACACAGGACCAGGCGGACAATTCAGAGAGGACAAGATGCTGAAGAAGCTGGAGAAAATCTATTGGTGGGACAACATGCAATCCGACATGGCCAACTTCTGCAAATCTTGCGATACATGTCAACAACTGAAATCCCGTCGCACACGGCCGCCCGGGCTTTTGCAACTGCTCCCTATTCTGACAAAACCATGGAAAGATATCTCAATGGACTTTGTCATGGGATTACCAATCACACCCAAGGGATATGACGCAATCGTCATGGTCATCAACAGGTTTTAAAAAATGTCCCACTTCATCCTAAAAATGACCACTGTCACTGCTGAGGGAACATCACAGCTGTTTCTGAACAACATCGCACGGCTACACGGTGTAACGAGAACCATCACAAGCAATAGAGATGGTGTATTCACCAGCCGTAACAGAATTTCACCCTGTCGCAAACTGATGACTCGCTACAAGAGAGGATTCAACTTTCAACGGTGTTTCATCCCCAAACCAACGATCAAACACAGGGCACTAACCAGACGCTGAAACAAATCCTCTGAACACTATGTGAACCTCATGGGACAGATTGGGCATAAAAATGTCCGACCGCCGAAATCGCATATGATTTGGCAATTTCCACCACAATAGGAAAGCTCCACTTGAAGTGGTGTATGGCAAACCTCTAGCCACACCAATTAGACTTCAACGTCCTAGCAGCATCCCCGCAGTCGATGTTCAATGCCAAGACATCACCATTATCTAGGAGGCATCACGGCAAATCCTCACAAAGCCACAAGCAACGATGAAGCGCGCAGCTGACCGACATCGCAGCGACAAAATATTCACCATTGGCGACAAAGTCCTCCTCAGCACAACTAACATCAAACTCTACGGTGCCGGCTATTCAAAGCTCATACCCACTGGTTTAGCCCATTTGAGATTGAGCGCATGAAAACTCCAATGGTTGCCCAAATCGAACTCCTCGACAGTATGTGAGTTCATCTGTTGTCCCATATGAGCAGGCTCAAGCAATATCGAAACCCCGGAGAAAACGTCGCCAACAGGGATGTCCCTCCTCCGCCTTTAGTACAAGTGAACAAAGACACAGAGTATGTCATTGAAGACATCCTTGGCCATCAACGACAAGGCAAGATAACAGAATATCTCGTTAAGTGGTATAGCTACGACGCCACAACAGCTGGGAACCCTACGAAAACCACCGAGACATCGATCACCTAATCAACAGTCATTATCGCCATCACCAGGCCACATCTGTACGCGCGCCGGGACGTCGTAGCTAAAAGGGGGAAAGTGTTACATACCAGACGTACATGAGTCCTTAATCTTTCTAAGTGGGCATTTCTGATGTTACAAAAACAACCCATCGTGTCGTGATACCGTGATACGCACTCTGACGGGCGAGGGCAAACTGGCCAACTTCCCCCACCCTCAGTGAATCTTCCCGAACCTTCTGAAAACTTTGACCACTCTCGTAGAACTATGATAGAAGTATTGCAACCTTTTGGTTGACTTCTTGATGAACTGCAAAGAATCTTGATTTATGAAGATGCATATTGTACCTTCACTGTTAAGTCTCGAAGACCCCCAATTTCTCGGCGGACCTTTTCAAACGTGACCACTTACGACTCGACTGTGCACGTGTCACTCGACAATCGACCCAACGATCCCGACTATTCCTCATTCGTAACTTGACACTTGTATGTATGTTTGATCATCTCAACAGTTGTCATCAAAGTACACTTGTCGCTAATCATAAACTGCTCAAGTGTCAAAGTGCAATGGTTGGTATCAGAGTGCAGTGGCGCTGGAGAGGCATCCAACTACTTTACCTATCAAAAGGACTACCTCGCACAAGTCGTTAGCGCATCTCGCATGTCAAGACTTTGTAGACTTCGCGACTACAATTTGACGCGAGCGAGTGCAACCGACAATCAGCAGCACATCTTCGGTGATGACTTCGGCAATGGAGGAGCAGAACGTGCCGATGCACGCGAAACCTGAAGCGACAGCGAGTTTTGGCGTGGCTGGCTATGCGGCAGCTGGATGAACCCTTACAGCTTTGACGAACAATCCGGTCACGGACCCAACAGTGATAAACCAGCAGCCCTGAACAACAGCCTTGACGACGACAGCAGGGACAGCATGTGGCACTAGACAACAGGCGTGGATGAACGAGGAACTGGCAAACCAGATCTCCGCGCTCAAAGGAATCAACAACCATCTGCTCCAACAAATCAATGCCATGATGGAGGTTCTTCGCAACGCAAGCGCATGTGAAGCAGTGCTCACTGAGAGAAAGGCTCCACTCTCAAGCGAACCAAAAATTTATCCGGTTCAACCAAAACCGTTTGATCATGCACACTCAAATAGACCGATGGTTTGGATGTGGCTGACCCGTTTGGAGGTGGAATTCATCATTGCTAGGGTCAACGATGATCAGAAGAAAATTGACCTCGCGGCCTTCCTTTTGCGTGGCACGGCGCTAAGTTGGTGGTCTGACTTAAAATCCATCCAACGCCCATAGGAGACCGGCAGAGCATCATCAACAGCCAACGGCGCCCGTCTCATATCACCTACCGCAGGTGTTCTACCCTTGGAGCAGATCAATCCACAGTGGCAAGACGTGCTAATGCCACCAACAGACGAGTGGATTCTTGCGTGCGATTCTTGCATGCCTTAGAAAACTGAATGAAACGTCCGACGCACAGTCCAAGCTCCACCGTCTCTTTCAGCAGTCTAGCATGGCAGAGTTTACATAGAGAATCGGTAAGATCATCACTGCAGCATACATTGTCCCCAAAAAACTCTGTTTTCACTACAACAACAACCCCAAATAAGATATCTGGAGAGCAATCGCCATTTTTTACATCCAAAACGACTTACTACGGACAATCCCAGCGGCAAAAAGGATCGACAACGCCGACCACAATGCTTGGATCCAGGAATCTTGCAGCTGGCAACCTCCAAACCACAATAATCATGGAAACAGAAAGAAACACTCAACAAACTCCTCGAATCCAATGGAAATCGACGCCGTCGACCAAAGAGATACACAAACCTGCTACAACTGCGGAAAAGTCCGGCACATTGCTCGAAACTGCCGGAGCAAGCAATAGGCCAAAAAGAGGGGGGAAGTCATAGTACAATGAGTTGGAAAATGGAAAAGGCCAGGAGTAAAAGGCGCAACTCTTGTCTGCAAGGAGAAATCTGTGTCAAACGATCACCCATTTGAACGGCATACATTGTTGCAGAGGGTTTGTGAGATTGTGAAGTTCAACGAGGGGTATGAGGATAACCAAGCGGCGATACTTCTAAACGTTCAGCCTGCACTATTGGATGGAGGAGCTTCACATAGCTTCGTGAGCAATGATATGGCCTGTAAACTGGGTTTGCAGACCAAACCAGGGGTGTTAAAAGGAAAAACCGTCGACAGGACATTGTAGATACGGAGACTCCGAAAACAATTACGACCAACACTAGGACCAGGGATGAGGGATTCGGCTCCACGGTAACTTTTGGCACTACTACTGCTGCTGTTGCCAGCTAGGCATGTTGAGCCAAACGTGTTAGCCGTAACCTCACATGCCTCATGCAAGCGTGAGGAGCGTGAGGTGAAGGCACTATCATAAAAGTAAAGGATTCAGATTTCGGGATGACTCCGATTGATTGTAGGACAGAGCGGAGGGCGTCAGATGTAGAGCTAAGGTTGGGAGGCACGGCACCGTCAGGTGATGCCACTGACGTAGGTGAGGATGGCAGAGAGGAGCATGGTGGTTTCTGCAGTGACATGGTGGCAACGGCCCGCTCAGAGACCACATGGTCTATGTGCTGTTGCACCATGCGCTTTAGACCTTAGAGCTTAGCGTACAACACTGCCATAGCTCCGCTGATGGGTGCCACGGTATCGGGCGACAACGTGTCTGAGTTGGATGGTGAAGAAGAAGGGCGGGTTTCGAGGGCGGTCGCCACCCGGCAGGGCGCTGGCAACATTGGCACCAGCCATGGTGCCGATTACCACAATAGTAATAGGCAAAGACGTTAGATGCATGAGGCGTGTGCCACGGCTGCAAATGCTACAATGGATGCGGTGCCTACCACGCATGTATTGCAAGTGCCAACGGCAGCGCCGGCTGCACCCCTTGCCATGCCAGTCTGTTCATCTCTAGAGATTGGCATAGGTGAGTGTATCCGGCACTTGCTCTCGCTAGCACAAGGCCATAGAGGGAGGTGGGCGATCGAGGCACAGTCTCTTAGACGTGTTGTACCATCGTCATGAGGAGGATGACCACCACGCAGGTGGTGCGCTGATATGCAATTGCTATGCGATTGCTATGCTACTACCATACAGCTAAATGCAATGTACAACCTCAAGTTACCTTTGGTGTTTCTCCTTTTGTCATAGTTTCCTACGGCCGTCTTCAACGTTGATGGCAATGGCCTCTGCTGCACTTCGTATGAATGGTAAAGCTGCTGATGGTGCCGCTACAACTACTGCTGTCACTGTTGCACCGTGCGTCGTCACCAACCGATGACTAGGACCCCCAGCCACCTCTTTCTTTTTGTCTCTTTCTTTTTTTGTTTATCCGATCACTTTGGTGACAGTGGAGTACCCCCACCCGGGGTTTTTCTCGAGTGCCCCACTCATGGACCCCCTTTGTCCCTTTGTTTTCTGTGTGCTATCTGGCTTGAACCTCGCCTCAAGCGAGCTCGTCCGTGGATGAGCCCCTCGACGACTGCCCCCATCCTTACGGGTGAGCCCGTCACAGCTTGAAGCTTTACCGCAGCTTGTTGCTGCTGCAACGGCAACGGGACCCACTATAACTGCTCCCGTGGTTGCTGCGTTTGCTCTTGCGCGTGCTACTGGTTTCAATGCTGCAGAGCACACGACAAAGCGTTTTTGCAGCTGCTACTGCCTACTGCTGCAATTGTTGTTTTAACTGCTGCAACTACTAGCTGCTGCTCGCCACCACTACAGCTATAGCTACTTGTATCCATCTTTACTGCTGTAGCTACTCATGAGGCTGCTGTCCTCCAACGCTGATGCCATAGCTGCTTGCCGCAGCTCTTGCTATAGCTGCTTGCTGCCGATGCTACTACTGTGGCTGCTGCCCGCTAGTATTGCGACGGCAGCCGCTTGCCATTGCTTCTCCTGCTGCTGCTATGGCTGTCGCCCGTGACTTTTGTTGTTGCCGCTGCTTGTTGTCAACATTGCTGTTTTGGCTGCTATTGTGGCTGCTGGCATGCACCACTGCTGTCGCAACTTCTTGCTGCTGCTGGAAGTGCTTCTCCGGCTGCTATTGCGGCTCTAGGCTATTGCCACTACTGCCGCAGTTGCTTGCCATCGTTTGTGCTACTGCTACTTCTACTATTACGGCTGCTTTGCACTGATGTTGCTGCTACTACTGCTTGCCGCCTCTGCTGTTTCTACGCCAAGTGCTGCTGATGTGGCTGAGAAAGCCACCGCAATTGATGTCGATGTTGCATGCTGCTGCAACTGCTATCTCTGCTGCATCAAAGCCATGGTGGGTCCCCCCAGGACCTGTTGCTGCTGGTGTGGGTGACCGTCGTTGCTGTCACTCACTTCTGCTCCTCCTGCGTCTCTAGTGCAGAGGACAACGAGCTGTGACTTGTTTTCTCTAATACAAAAATGTAATTTCCTGGAAGCTTCCTAGCACTCTTGGCACTGACTGGGCGCCAGGGCTCTGTCAGCACGCGACGTCAACACAGGTCGCACGCGAAACGGCAAAGGTTTTTCTAGGCGACACAAAGAGTGTCAAATGTGCTTCCATAAATAAAACATATATAGAGAGAGAGTTACAACAATGAGCAACAGCCAACTAAGTGGCTGTGAGGCCTGGTGCGTAGCCAGGAGTGCATTTGGCTGTGCACCAGGTGCAACTCACGCAAAACTACGCAAACTGCCGGAACGGACCAATCGAGGCCAAAACACTCGCCCGGTCATAACTTCCTGCACAGGCGTCAGAATGACGCGTTATTTGAACCAGAAAAACCAGCACGATGATGCAAACACATCTATAATGTGCAAGGCAGGTCTCCTTGTGACCCCGCAATATGTCTCCGGGTGCTCGGGTCTCACGGACGAGCAAGGTAGACAACTAAGCACCGGGCAACACATCACGAGCACACATTGGTTCAAGGCTTTGGGTCTCCACATCGCACCGGTATGACCCACCAAGTGCGCTGGTCTGCACCAGGGCCACCTCAAGTCTCCTCGTAACCCCGGAACATGTCTTTGGGTGCCCGGGTCTTGACCACCGAGAAAACTCTAGCAGCTACACAACCACAAACCTGGATGCCAGAACGTAGCGAATGCATCATCACAACAGCAACGTCGAAGGTGATGATGTATTCTCGGGATCTCCAAAAGACTTGTAGTGCCACAATTGCTGTTTCGAGCGGTGTCGTCTCAAAGCCCACACAAAAACATTGGGTACTATGCAAGTTCTTTCGGTGTTTCATGTCAACAGACTCAAGCACTGCAGACACCGCGGGGAGAACTTCCCTGGCAGGGATGTCCCTCCCCCGCCTCCTGTTGAAGTGCGGGGACACAGAGTACGTCATAAAGGACATCCTCAGCCATGGACGACGAAGCAAAATGACAGAATATCTTGTCAACTGGCACGGCTACGACACCGCGCATAACAGTTAAGAACCCTACGACAACCTCCAAGACGTTGATTACCTCATCAACGGCTATTTCCGTTGTCAGTGGGCCACGTCTATACACGCGCCGGGACATCGCATCTAAAAGAGGGGGAGTGTTACACACCAGACGTACACGAGTTCCTAACCTCTCCAAGTGGGCATTCCTGTTACTACAAAAACAGCCCAACGTGTCACAAGACCGCGATATTCACTCCGACGTTCGAAGTCAAACCGGCATTTGCCCCCACTCTCAGTGAATGTTCACAAACATTCTGACAACTTTGACCACTCCCACGAATTTGCAACAGAAGTATCACGACTTTTTGATCGACTTCTTGATGCACTGAGACAAATCTAGATTTATGAAGATGCATCTCGCATCTTTACCATTGATTCTTGAAGACCCCTGATTTCTCGGCGGACCTTCTTGAATCCGACAACTCACGACGTGACTTTGCACACATCACCCAACAATAGACCCAACGCCCCCAACTATGCCTCATTTGTATGTAGACACTTGGATACATATGTTCAATCTTGACACTTGTCATCAAAGTACACTTACCTCTAATTCGTGTTAGGTTGAAACATCTCAAGACCGAGCTGAACCTGAGCCATCAATAAATCCAATGGATGGAGTTCCTTAAGTCAAACTTGGACTATGATATCAACCTACAAAAAGAAAGAAATCAGCGGATTCTCTGAGTCAACGACAAGATTTGATGGCCAAGATGAGCACCCTACTCATTGAACAAGACCCGTGCATTGCAAGGTTATTTGCAAAAGATTACAAGAAGTTCGATTGGTATGAAAAAGCTGTGATAAGATTTAACGACCCCTGGCGACAATGATTCACTCACTATGTCATCATACCACCAAGCAAGGAGTTGCAACGGATGCTATTGGAGTGCCACAACACAGGCCCATGTGAAAATTTTTATGAGAGAATTACACTCAATTCATTGGATAATTTTCATTGGTGGGAAAAGACGCAGACCGACGTGGAAGCCTTTCACAAATTGTGGGAGGCCTGTCAATGGCAATAACCTTGTCGCAAAAGGCTACCAGGACTACTCCTACCTCTCCCTGTTCTGACTGATCCATGGGTCGACATGAGCATGTATTTTTTACTGATTTATGGTTAATCACCCCAAAAAAACTACACTCACAGGTGAGTGTCTTTATTGGGGGCCAAAGTTCACTTTGAGGTGAAGACGATCTTTGCCGGAGTTCGCGAGTTCTCAGGAGCGCTTTCACTGGTGGAGCCAGTGAAGGCCTCCTTAAAGCTTCCAAAGACCGGTGAGAGGTGCCCTTTGCGAAGAAAGAAAGGGAATCTGCCGGGCTCCGCTACCACGGGGCCCGGCAGGTGCCCAGGCAAGGAATTCAATAAAACCCAAACCCCCAAATCTAACTAGGGGGTTTGTCGAGGATTTAGGGGGTTTGTAGGATGCGGTGTACGCTGTGCTAGAAGAAGGGGGATCTGCCGGTGGGGCCCGGTAGGTGCCTGGGCAAGTAAAGAAACAAAAATCAAACCTCCCAGGGAGTTTTTTTGATATTAGGGGGAGTTTGGATATTCAGATATTATGGGGAGATGTGGCGCAGGTGGTGATAGAAGAAAGGGAACCTGCCGGGACCCGTTAGCATGGGGCCCGGCAGGTGCCCAGGAAAGTAGAAACACATAACCCAAAACCCACCAACGGACTGCACCGACTTCCCCCTCGAAGTCCATGAGGTCCGACTTTGAGGGCAAAGTTGGCGAGTTACTTCAAAATGGACCATCTCGCCATGTACACTGAAGGTCAAGTGTTTTTTTTACCCGATCCACCACAATAGCTTGCAATGGGGTAACCTACCCATTTCGAGGTCTATGACACAATTGTCATGGTAGTGAATAAAGTTCTAAAAAACGTTGTGCTTCATTCCAACAACGAATACCGTCATCGCAGAGAGAGCACCACGTCTGTTTTTGAATCAAACCGTGTGGCTACATGGTGTGCCATGCACCATCATTAGCAGTGCAGACAGCTGCCTCACTAGCCGTGTTTGAAGGGAACTGATGATGCAGTATGGCAATCAGATCGAGCTATCAACGGCTCTCCATCCTCAAGTTGACGAGCAAAATGAGTGGACCAACTAGACACTCAAACAACCCCTTCGTGCTTTATGCAAGCCGCATAGCATTGATTGCATAACAAACATGATGACGGTCGAAGTCGCATACAACTTTGCAAATGTCACCACAGTGGATAAAATTTGGTTCAAGGTGGCCCAGGGCAAACTTTCCATTACACCGGCAGGATTATAAAGGCGGAGCAACATTCCCACACTCAAAATCCACACCCAAGATTCCTCTAGCCTTGGGGAGTAAGAAGAAGAGACTCTCATGAAGACACCACTAGCTATGAAGTTAGCGGGGGACCTACATCAAAGTAAGGATGTGTTAAACACTGGCGATTTCAAGTGTCAAAATGGTCAAACATATGTATACAAGTGTCGAGTTATGAATGAGACATAGTTGGGGTTGTTTGGTCGATTGTCGAGTGGTGCATGCAGGGTCGCCTCGTGAGTGGTCGGATTAAAAAATGTCTGTCCAGAAATTGAGGTTTTTGAGAATCGATGGTGAAGATGCAAGATACATCTTTATAAATCCAGATTTGTCTCGGTGCGTCAAAAGGTCCCAATACTTCTGTCATAGGTTCGCGAGAGTGGTCATAGTTTTCAGAAGGTTGTGGAATATTCACTAAGGTCGGGGCAGTTGGCAGGTTTGCCCTCGACTGTCGGATTGAACATCGCAGTCTCATGACGCGATGGGTTGCTTGTGTGATATCAGAAATTCCCACTCAGAAAGACTAGGGACTTTTGTACGTCTGGTACATAACACTTCCCCCCCTTCTAGCCGCAACGTTTCAGTGCATGCACAGATGTGGCCCGGTGAAGGTGATAACAACCATTGATTAGGTGATCAACATCTCGGAGGTTGTCATAGGGTTCCCAGCTGTTGTGCTTGACGTCGTAGCTGTGCCACTTGATGATATACTCCGTTCTCTTGCCTCGTCCTTGATGGCTGAGGATGTCGTCCATGATGTACTCTGTGTCTTCGTCCACTTTTACTAGAGGCGGAGGAGGGACATCCCTGTCGGGGAAGTTCTCTTCGCGGTCTTGGTAGTGCTTGAGTCTGCTGATATGGAACACCGGATGAACTTGCATAGTGTCATGGATTTTCAGTCATGCAACCACGAGGATTTGCATGCACTCAATCCCAAACGGGCCCGACCAGCGGGGTTTAAGCTTTGAATATTTGTCGCCGCAGAGTTTGATGTTAGCTGCACTAAGGAGGACTTTGTCACCAGTGGTGAATATGTCAGTGCGATGTTGGTCAGCTGTGCGTTTATCGCTTCTTGTGTCTTTACAAGGATTCGAAGTGTTTCCTCCCACATGATGGTGAAGTTCTGGCGTTGACGTCGACCACAGGGATGTTGCTGCGACTTTGTAGTCCAGCTGGTGTGGTGGGAAATTATCCATACACCACTTCAAATGGATCTTTTAGTGTTGTGGTGGAAACTAACAAATCATATGTTATATCGGCGATCGGATGTTTTTGTGCCCAGTCCGTACTGTAAGGTTTGCATAGTGTTCACATGATTTGTTCAAGCGTCTGGTTTGTGTGCTCGGTTTGATCGTTGGTTGGAGGATGAAACGCCATTGAAATTTGAGTTCTTTTACTGTAGCAAGTCATCACTATACATAAAAGACAGCTGGTGAAGCGACCGTCTCTGTCGCTCGTGGTGGTTCTCGGCACGCTCAGTAGCCGTACGATGTTGTTTAGAAATAGCTGCAATGTTCCTTAGGTGGTGACAGTGGTCGTTATTGGGATGAAGTGGAAAGTTTTTGAAAATCTTTTGACGACCACGAGGATTGCATCATATCCCTTGGGTGTGACTGCTAATTACATGACAATGTCCATGGAGATATCCGTCCACAATTCCGTCGGAACAGGGAGCGGTTGCAGAAGTCCAGGTGGCTGTGTGCCTCGAGACTTCTATTGATGACATGTGTCACAGGATTTGCAAAAGTTGGTCACGTCGGATTTCATCTTGTCCCACCAATAGTTTCTCGCCAACTTCTTCAGCATCTTTTCATGTCTAAATGTCCGCCTGGTCCTGTATCGTGGATTTCTTCGAGCAGCATACGGCAAAATTTGTTGTTTGGAGGAACAACCACTTGGCAAGTGAAGCGCCGTTGCCAATAGGGTGCGGCGTTCCAGAATTTTGCCTTGTCCTATTTGCTGTGCTGGTCATAGCCTTGTGTTAACAACCTCTCTAGATAGGGGTCTCGCTTCAGTTGTAGTGTTGCCACCTCAGCCATTGAATCTGGTCAGCGGCTGAGCGCGTTTGCCGGGTTAAGCTTTCCTAGCCGGCGCTCGATATTGCAGTCGAACCCAGATTCAAGGAACTCCATCCATCGGGTTTGACGTCAATTGAGGTTTGGTTGCATTTTCAAATGCTTCAGTGCATGGTGGTTGGTATGCACGATGCATCTGCAGCACTCCAGGTAACACCGCCATTTCTTGAATGCATGCATGACCACCGGCATTTCTTGCTCATGTACGGCATAGTTGGGTTCCGGTCCTTGCATTTTTCTGGACACGTAGGCAACCAGTTGCTCTTTGTTGTCGTGCTTTTGCAGGAGGACAGCGCCGATGGCTCCGGCTGACGCATCTGTAGCCTTTATGTAATCGAGTGTTGGATCGGCTAATTGTAGGGCTGGTGCCAAGGTCAAAACGTTGTGCAAAGCAGTGAACGCTTCTTGTTTGCGGTCTCCCCAGCGCCACTCATTTTCTTTTCAGGTGTGGTCAGAAAAAGGTCCTGAAATGCCGGCCTGATCCCATACGAAGCACCGGTAGTAATTGCAGAATCCGAGGAAAACTTGAATTTCACGTTGGTCAGCGTCCGCCAATCAGCAAATATTGCCAATTTTTTCGGATCCATGGTGATCCGTCCACCGTTGATGACGTGGCCCAAAACCTTGATCAAACGGCGACCAATGTCGCACTTTGAGAGCTTTCCAAAAAATGCCTCTCTTTGACAAGCTTCAAAAACTTTTCGGAGATATCCATTATGCTCCTCCAGGGTATGGCTGTACACCAGAATTTCGTCTAGGCACACCACAGCAAAATTGTCAAGGTATGATCTGAAAATGTTGTTCATTGCCGCCATGAACGTCGCTGGGGCATTTGTTAGACTGAACGGCATTGCCGTGAACCTGAAATGCCTGTACCTAGTTCAGAACACCGTCTTCTTCATGTTGGTGTTTGCCAAGTGTTTCTGGCGATATCCACTGTGTAAGTCAATTTTATTGAAGATTTGAGCCCCTCGGAGTTGGTCAAAAAGCATCAGCTCGGGGAACAGGGTAGTGGTTCTTGATGGTTTCATCGTTCAATGCTGGATAGTCCAGGCACATTCACATCCCACCAGTTTTTGCTTTTACAAATGACATTGGTGCAGCGTAAGGTGAGGTGGACGGGCGGATGAACCCCTGACCGAGCATCTTGTCGAGCTGCTTTTTCACCTGGATCACCTTGTGATTGCTCATTTGATAGGTCACTCAAACTATAGATTTGCTGCTCAGCTGGTTCATTGGGGAAGGCGTTCACAAAATCTTGGATTAGTGGTACAGATTCTTTGGGTACCATCGCGAACTTTGTTGCTGTCAATGAACCTGATGAGGTTGATGATGAGTCAGCTGCTGCCACTTCCGCTTCTTCCACTAGCACAAGATGTATGAGCCACGTAAGAGCTCTTCGTTGCATACACTACTTGGCCACCTTGACTGGTATCGGTGACACATGTTGTCGCTTCTCGGCTACTACGGCTTTCTCTACTACTTCCACCCTAGCTACTTCCGCTGTCGGCTTCCGACCCACAAACCAAAGCTATCGTTTGGTGTCGTCGATCTCCACATAGACGTTGCCATTGTTTCAGTCAACCTGCGGATTGTGCCAGTAGAAGAAATCTCGTCCAAGGATAATTTTATGATCCCTTATTGGACGAGATCTCCAGACCGTTTCATCCCGTGGATCTCCCATTTGTAGTCATAGTGGTTATTGGAGTCTCCGTATTTGTTATCTATTGTTTACTGTTTTTCTTTCAAATGCCCCTGGTTCAGTCTGCAAATCCAGGTTGCAAACCATGTCTTTGCTTACAAAGGTGTGTGAAGCTCCTCCATCCAATAGTCCCGGTACCATTTTGCAACTCTTGCATCCTCGAGGCTGGACTTTTAGCAATATTGCCGGTTTTTTGTCCTCATACCCCTTGTTGAACTTTACAATCTCACAAACTATTTGCGGTAATGTAGGCCATTCAGATGGGTAATCGTTGAGCACAAATTGCTCCTCACAGACAAGATTTGTGCCCTTTACTCCTACCCTTTTCCGTTTCCCGACTCGTTTTGCTGCAACTTTCCCCCCTTTTTGGTCTGCAGTCTGCTCCAAAAATTGCGAGCGATGTGCCCACTTTTTTTGCAGTTATAGCAGGTGCGTATATCTCTCTGGTCGACGGCATCCATTTCCATCGAAGTTGAGGAGTCCGCCGATTGGGATTTTCTTTTCCCACAATTATTATGGTTTGGAGGTCGCCAGCCATAGGATTCCTGGATCCGATGGTTGTAGGCTGCACTATCGATCCTTTCCTCTGTTGCGATCATCTGCGGCAAGTCGTTCTCGATGCCAAACATGGAACTTGCTTGACAAATATCCTGCTTGAGGTTGTTGCTGTAGTGAAAACAGAGCTCATCAGGGGAAATTTCTGCTCTGGTGATGATCTCGCCAAGTCTTTGCGTGTACTCTGCCATGCTGGACTTCTAACAGAACGCTGGAGCTTGTACCATGCGTCAAGATTCGTGTTTAGCCGTCCAAAATGTTGATGATGCTCCACTGGTCTCTTACTGTCGTTCGATGGCCTTCAGATCAGACCACCAACTTAGCAATGTGCCACGCAAAAGCGCGGCCGCGAGGTCAATTTCCTTCTGATCCTCATTGACCCCAGCAGTGATGAAGTCCACCTCCAAACTCGTCACCCACATCCAAAGTTTTCACCCACATCTGAACCACATCAAACGGTTCTAGTGTAGCCAGATGAATCTTGGGTTTGCTGGACAGTTGGGAATGTCTTTCAACAAGCTCTGCTTCTCGTGCGCTTGCGCTGCAAAGGGCCTCCATCACAATGTTCAGGTATTGGAGCAGATGACAGTTAATCCCCTCGAGCGCAGAGATCCGGTTTGCCAGTTCCTCATTGATCCGCGCTTGTCATCCAGTGCCACCTGTCGTCCTTGTTGTCATCATCGAGGTTACTGGTAGGGATGGCTGGTTTACCATCGTCGGGTCCGCAACCAGATTGGTTGTCGAAGCCGTAAGGGTTGCTCTAGCTGCAGCATAGCCTGGGATGCCAGCATTCGCTGTCGCTTCAGGATTTGTGTGCATTAGTACGGTCTGCTCCTCTATCGCCAAGGCTTTTGCCGAAGACCTGCTCCTCATTGCTGGTTGTGATTACTTGCCTCACGTCGTAGTCGTGAAGTGTGTGAAGTCTTGATGTGCGAGATGCACTGATCGCTTGTGCAAGGTAGTCCTCTGGATGGGTGAAGTAGTCGGATTCTTCTCCAACATCGCTGTGCTTTGATACCAAGTGTTATGCCAAACGGAGCACAGATGGTGAATAGGTAGAAGTTGTGAGGCAGAACACAATTGAGAATTTGGGACAGTAAAGCAATTTATAACTAGCAGCAAGTGTACTTCAATAAAAAGTGTCAAAATGTTTGAACATATATGTTTAAGTTTGGTGTTACGAATGAGACATAGTTGGGGTCGTTGGGATGTGCGACGTGTATAGAGTTGCGTTGTGAGTGGTCAGATTGAGAACGTCCGCCGAGAAATTGGGGGTCTGCGATAATCAATGGTGAAGATGTGAGATGCATCTTTATAAATCTAGACTTGTCTTGGTGCATTGAGAAGTTGACCAAAACGTCCCGATACTTCTGTCGTGGGTTTGCGAGAGTGGTCAAAGTTGTCAGAAGGTTTGGGAAGATTCAATGAGGTGGAGGCAGTTGTCCGGTTTGCCCTCAACTGTCGTAGTGAACATCACGGTGTTGCGATGTTAACTTTCACGAATTTTGGTTGACTTCTCAACACAATAAGATGAATCTAGATTTATAAAGATGCATCTTGCATCTTCACCGTCAATTCTTGAAGACCCCTAATTTTGTTGGCCTGAGGGTGAGTGTGCACCCTGGAGGGTCCCTAGCAGTGGCTGGTTCACACCACCAACTGTTTTTGGAGAGACTGAAACTGTGGAGGCAACTGGTTCCAAGGATGGCAGAAAACTGGTCAAAGAGTGAGGCAATGGTTTTGGCCTGAATTGACTGGGAATGAACACTTGATCATGGCTCAGAAGTAGTGAAATTATATAGCCACTGATCTAAGCTTTCCAGAACACCAAAGCATGCCAGATTTGGAGCTTCCTAGCAGATTCTATGGCCTCTAGAGTGGCCCTTGGTAGGCTTTCCTTTTCCTACCTAGGAAGGCATCCCTTCCTTCCTCTAGAAGCTTCTGCCCCTTCCTAGATTCCTCAGCGTGCTTCTAGTAGGAGGGAAGGTATCCAGAAGACCAAGACAACTCTAGATGCCTTGTATAGCAAGTCACCCCTTCTAGAAGGTGTGCCACCTTCCTGGACCCTCACCTAGCCTTCTAGAAACTCAAGGAGGAATTCTAGAGGTTGAGCTAGCCTCCTGGCATCTATTTTCCACCTCCCTTGAGGCAGGGCAGAAATTGATCTTGTGGGACTTGAACCGGGCCGCTGTCTCTAGAGATGGACACCATTAACCACCAAGCCACCTTGGCTTGTCTTTTTGGTGTTCCTTTTTAGAGTCACTCCTGCCATGGTGAGGAGCTTTACCCCAACAATCTCCCCCTTGCGCATCACCCATGGCAGTCGTCCATGCTCAACCTGCAACTGAAGAGCGTTTCTCCTCATGGGAGGCGAGCTCATACTTTATTGCTCCCTCCCACTCAGCCCTATTCTCCTTATGCCGTGCCTCCTTCATGCTCGTCTTGTGTAAAGAAGACTTGTGCGAACTCCATCTAAATGCCCTTGTTGGCATCGTACCTCTTTGTCCTTCTTTGCACATGGCTGTTTACTCGAGGCTGTTGAGGCGGTTGTTGTTGTTGTTGTTGTTATCTCCTTTAGGCGCCATCGTTTCCAAGCGTCTGCTCCCCCTCTCTCGGAGACCTTGGAGACATCAGTCTACTCCCCGCCTCCACGTCCATCTCCGGTGCTTCGGATTCCTCATCCAAACTGGCTGGAATAAAGTCTGCCGCTCGCCCATCCCTGAGGCAATGCTCTCTGGCTGGTGCTGTTGTGAGGACGTTATCCTCATTCACGTCCTCCGGTCTCTCCCCCTCAAGGAGTGGAAGCCACTCCCCCCTTTTGGAGAGACGTGCCTCCTCATCCGTCTAATGGCTTTTCTCGTCAAACGTGACATCGCGACTCCACACAATCTGCTGCCTCATTGAGTCAAAAGCCGGTACGCCTTGCTTTCGCTCTCGTACCCAAAGAAAATACACCGGCAAGATCGTGGGTCCAGCTTGCTCCGCCCTTCACGTGCCTGCACCACCGCATGTGCAATACAACCAAACGTGCAGAGGTGACCCACTCCCGGGGTCCTCCCGCTCCACACCTCTTGTGGCGTCTTCCACGCCTTGCTTTCCTTGTCCTTCAACAGCTTGGTCGGTGTAAGGTTCATTATGTATGCCGCTGTCCGAGCCGCCTCCGTCCAATACCGTTGTTGAACGCCGGCGTTGCTCAAAATTGATCATACCATGTTAACGATTGTGGGATTTTCTCTCTCTACAATGCCATTGCTGTGGGGAGTGTGGAGTTGTTTTGTTCCACTCAATCCCCTTGCTCTTCAACCACCTAAGGTAGCCCGCATATTCACCACCGTTGTCACTCCGGAACGCCTTCACCTGCAACTCTGTCTGCTGCTCCACATCTGCCACAAACTCTTGCATGCATGCAAGGACTTCACTCTTTCGCTTTATGAGGTAGAGGTACAGTTTGCGGCTGTGGTCGTCGATGAAGGTGAGGAAGTAGCGAGCTCCACCAATGGAGATCTCAAGTGGTCCACACACATCTGTGTGTACCACTACCAACTTTGTTGATGCACGCGTCCTCTTTGCTACAAACGGCTGTCGCGTTGATTCGTCGATGACGCATGGCTCACACACGGTCTCCTTGGTTCCATCAAGGCCACTGATTTGGAGACCCCGCACCACCTCTCTCTTTGCCATCTCTTTCATCGTTGATGGAGAAATACGGCAAAGCTGGCGGTGCCTTAGGTCCAGGTCTCCTTCATCTTCTATTGCAAGATTGGCAGCATTGGACCCCGCCCGGCTGCCAAGGATCTTTGCGCGTAGCAGGTACAAGTCGTCCTCTCTCTTGGCGTGCACAATAACCTCGCCTTTCCCCTCCTTATGGATGACGGCCTCCTTCTTTGTGAAGAGCACCTCAAGTCCCTTGTCGGTAAGGTAGCTGACAGAGAACAGGTTTGCCCCAAAGTTAGGCATGTGGAGCACGTCGTGGATTGTGCTCGTGACAGGTTTGCCATCCACAATGGACTCAATGCGGACGTTACCCTCACCGGCGGCCACCTCTGTTTTGCCATTGGCCACCGTCGTGCGTCTCTTCGAGGCACCGTAGGCGACAAATGCCGCCCTGTTGCATTGCGTGTGGCGGCCTGATCCGGAGTCAATGACAGCAACTCCCGGGTCCTTCAAGTTTGAAGAGTTGTACGTCATAAGGGCCTGCTGGTCTTTCTCCCTGCCCCGCTTTGACTGGTCTGGCTTCTTCTTGGAGCAGTTGCGCGCATAGTGGCCCTCCTTGCCGCAGTTGAAGCACTTCCCCTTCTTGCCACCCTTCTTAGTGCCCTATTTGGTACCCTTCCACTTGTCGCCTCGGCCTCCACTGCAAGGATGAACCGTGTAAGCTGAACTTGATGCCGTTGCACTCTATCAACCGCCATGTCGCATCCACTTGTTGCGCACATACTCAGCAACCTTCGGGGACTTCAGCTTGTCGGAAGGTCAGCCACCAAGGACTGTGATCACGGGACTCCAACTGTCCGGCAAGGCCAGAAGGAGGATCATAGCTTGCAACTAAGAGTCAACCTCCCAACCAGTGGCCACGCACTCCGCTGCGAGTGACTCAATCTGCTACATGATCTCCAAGATGTCGTCACCTTCGTTGGATTGGAGGGTGACGAGCCGTTTGAAGATGAAGAGTTGATTGGCAAGGTTGCTTGGCTCGTAGATTGAGCAAAGTTTTGACCATGCTTCTGCGGCCAGGGTGCATCCTTGGATGTGCCCAAGTTGTGGTGGGCATAACGCCGACACAAGAAGCGACAACGCCGTTTTGTTTCGCTTCTTGTATGCCTCCTTTACCTCAGCCGTTGCAGTCTCCGGCGGAGCAGTCTCATCACCCTTTACCAGCTCAAGTAGTCCCTTGTCGTCGAGGAAGACCCAAACGGCCACCTCCACAAGGCAAAGCCTGTCCCATCAAACTTAAGGACAGTACGGTTGTTCTCTTGCTCGCTGGTCGCCATGTCTTGCTATTGGAAGCGTGAATTCAAGCTTGCTTGGAACCCCTTTGAGGCGTGGGTTCATAACCCTTTGATGGCACCTTGGAGGGTCCCTAGCAGTGGCTTGTTCACACCACCAACTGTTTTTTGGAGAGACTGAAACTGTGGAGGCAACTGGTTCCAAGGATGGCAGAAAACTGGTCAGAGAGTGAGACAATAGTTTTAGCCTAAATTGACTGGGAATGAACACCTCTTCAAGGCTCACAAGATCTGACATTTTATAGCCACTGATCTAAGCTTTCCAGAACACCAAAGCATGCCAGATTTGGAGCTTCCTAGCAGATTCTATGGCTTCTAGGATAGCCCTTGGTAGGCTTTCCTTTTCCTACCTAGGAAGGCATCCCTTCCCTCCTCTAGAAGCTTCTGCCTCTTCCTAGATTCCTCAGCTTGCTTCTAGTAGGAGGGAAGGTATCCAGAAGACCAAGATAACTCTAGATGCCTTGTAGGTAAGTCACCCCTTCTAGAAGGTGTGCAATCTTCCTGACCCTCACCTAGCCTTCTAGAAACTCAAGGAAGATTTCTAGAGGTTGAGCTAGCCTCCTGGCATCTATTTTCCACCTCCCTTGAGGCAGGGCAGAAATTGATCTGGTGGGACTTGAACCCGGGCCCATGCCTCTAGAGGTAGACACCATTAACCACTAAGCCACCGTGGCTTGTCTTTTTGGTGTTCCTTTTTGGAGTCACTCCTGCCATGGTGAGGAGCATCACTCCAACAATTTCCTTTTTGGAGTCACTCCTGCCATGGTGAGGAGCATTACTCCAACAATTTCCTTGTTGGACCTTCTTGAATCAGACCACTCACAATGCAACTTCGCACGTGTCGCTCAACAATCAACCCAACGACCCCAACTATGCCTCATTCCTAAGTCGACACTTGTATTTATATGGTCGATCATCTTGACACTTGTCATGAAAACACACTTATCGCTAACTATAAATTGCTCAAGCATCCCAAATTCTAAATCTTGTTTTCCTCTAAACTTCTACCTACTTACCATCTACGCTCTAGTTGGCATAACACTTGGTATCAGAGCGCAACAGTGCTTGAGAGGCATCTGACTACTTTACCCATCCAGAGGACTACCTTGCACAATCCGTCAGCGCATCTCGCACATCAAGATTTTGCACACTTCTCGAGTAGGACGTCAGGCAAGCGAGCAAAATCGATGATCAGCAGAGCGATTTTGGTGAATACTTTGGCAATGGAGGGATAGGACGTGCCTTGAAGTGATAGCGCATGCTGACGTGGCCGGCTATGCGGCAGCTTGAGCAACCCCTATGGCTTCGACAACCAATCCGTTCGTGGACCCAACGACGATGAACCAGCCACCCCTACCAACAGCCTTGACGATGACAGCAGGGACGACAAGTGACACTGGACGACAGGCACCAATCAACAAGGAACTTGCGAGCCGGGTCTCCGCACTTGAAGGAATCAACAACCATCTCCTACAACAACTCAACGTCATGATGGAGGCTCTTTGCAATGCAAGGGCATATGACGCGGTGCTCGTCGAGAGAAGTTCCCAACTCACGAGCAAAGGCATTTTTTTTCCGACTCAACTAAAACTGTTCGATCCCGAACACTCAAGGGGACCGACAGTTCAGATGTGGCTGATGAGTTTGGAGGTGCATTTCCCTGCTGCTGGGGTCAACGACAATCAGAACAAAATTGACCTTATGGCTGCGCTTTTGCATGGCACGGCTTTAACTTGGTAGTCCAACCTTAAAACCATCCAACGGCCGCTGGAGACCAGCGGAGCATCATCAACGGCCAACGGCGCCCGTCTCATATTGCTGATCACAGGCAATCTACCCTTGGAGAAGATCAACCCATAGTGACAAGACGCGCTTACGCCACCAACCGACTGAAGTGAATTTCTAGCGCGCGATGCTCACATTTTTGGACAACTGAATGAAAACTCCCATGCATGGTACGAGCTCCGCCATCTCCGTTAGCAGTCCAGCATGGCACGATCATCACAGGAGTAGACATCGCCCCTGATAAAGTCTGTTTTTACTACAACAACGGGCTCTGACGAGATATCCAGAAAGCAATTTCCAGTTTTGGCATCCAAAAAACTTACTGCGGATAATTGCAGCAACCGAAAGGATTGAAAATGTTGGCTACAATGCTCGGATCTAGTAATCCTACAGCTCGCGACCTCCTAACCACAGTTATCATGGAAACGGAAAAAACCAGTGGACAAACTCCTCGACTCTGATGGAAATGGACGCCGTCGACCAAAGAGATACACAAACCCACTATAACTGTGGAAAAGTCAGGCACATTGCTCGCAATTGCCGGAGAAAGAAACAAGCCAAAGGTGGGGGGGGGGGGGGGAGTAGCAAAACACTCAGTCAGAAAACGGCAAAGGGCAGGAGTAAAAGGCAAAACTCTTGTCCGCAAGGAGTGATATGCACAAAACAATCGCCCATCTGAATGGCCTACATTTCCGCATAGGGTTTTTGAGATTGCAAAGTTAAACAAGGGGTATGAGGAAGACTAACCGGTAATAGTGCTAAACGTTGAGCCTTGAGGATGCAAAAGTCCCAGAGGGGTACCAACACAATTGGTTGGATGAGCTCCACATAGCTTCGTGAGCAAAAATATGGCCCAAAAACTGGGTTTGCAGACCAAACAAGGGGTGTTTGAAGGAAAAACCTTCAACAGGAGTTGAAGATACGATGACTCTGAGAACCATTACAACTACAAGTGGGAGATCTAAGATATGTTACTGTCTGGAGGTCATGTCCCATGAGCAATCACAAAATCATCCTTAGACAGAATTCCTCTACCGACACAATGCGCAGGTAAACTGGAACAGTGGCAAAATCTATGTGGAGATTGACGGTGCCAAACGACAATTTTTTTTGTGGGACGGAAGCCAAATTCGGAAGCAGCAGAGGCGGAAGTAGTAGATGAAGCCACGGAAGGCGAAAAGCGACAACATGTGCAACTGATGCTGCTCAACATGGCCAAGCATTAGATACGACGAGGAGATCATGCATGAATCATACATCTTGAGCCAATGGAAGAAGCGAACGTGGCAACAGTTGACTCATCATTGGCCTCATCAACCTCACCGGCATGGACAAACTTCGTGATGCTACCTGAAGAGTTCACACCACTCATCCAGGAGTTTGGGAATGTCTTCCCTGACAAACTCTCAAGAACTTTACATCCTTTACAAGACACTAACCATCGCATTGAACTATAACCGAGCAGAAGATTTACAGTTTGATGAGTCTATTCAATTCAGGATCATGAGCTGACCAGGCTAGAAAAGCAACTTGACGATATTCTCGGTCAAGGGTTCATCCGCCCTTCCACGACTCCATACGCCGCACCAGTACTGTTCATAAAAACAAAAACTGGTGAGATGTGGATGAGCGTGGACTATGTCGCATTGAACGATGCTACCATCATGAACCGCTACCCTCTTTGTCGAGTTCACAAACTTTTTGAACAACTCTGTGGGGCTAGAACGTTTAGCGAAATTGACATACGTAGCAGATATTACCTGATACGCGTGGCAGACGCCAACATCAATAAGGCAACACTCTGAATCCGCTGTGGGCATTTCAAGTCCACGGTAATTCTGTTCAGATTGGTGAATTTCCAGGCAATGTTTATAGTAGCAATGAACAACATCTTCCGCCAATACCTTGATGCTTTTGTCATGGTGTAACTTGAGGAGCACGATGGACATCTTCAAAAAGTCCTAAAACGTTTACAAAGAGAGAACAATTTCATAAGGCTTTCAAAATGCGGCTTCGGTTGACGTTTGATTGAGTTTTTGGGCGACGTCATCAACAGTGGACGGATCACCATGGATTTGAAAAACGTGGCAGTAGCTGCTCATTGGCCAACAACGACCAACGTCCAAGAAATCCAGCTTTTCCTTGGCTTCTACAATTACTACTGCCAATTTCTACTGGATTACGCCCAATTTTCAGTGCCTCTTTCCAACCCCACTAAAAAAGAAAACAAGTGTCAGTTGGGAGACAGCAAACGAGAAGTGTTCACCACTTTGGGGATACTCTAACCTTAGTACCAGCCCTACGGCTAGACGATCAAACAGTAGACTACGTCATCGCCAGAGATGCATTAGGTTGAGCCATTGGCGTATTCCTTTTGCAAGACCACGCCAATGGCAAACAACTGGACGCCTACATGTCTTGAAATGTTTGAGGACTGGAACTCAACTAAGTCGTACACGAGAAAGAAACGATGGCGGTCATTCACGCGTTCAAGACATGTCGGTGTTACCTGGAGTGCCGTTGATGCATTGTGCGCACCAACCACCATGCGTTAAAACAATTGAAGACGAAGCCATACCTCAGTCGACTTGAAACCCAATAGATGAAGTTCCTTGAATTTGGGTTCAACTACGATATCAAGTACCTGCCAGGCAAAATCAACCTAGCGGACGCACTCAGCCGCCGACCAGATTCAATGGCTGAGGTGGCAACCCTACAGCTACAGCGAGACCCGTACCTCAAGCGGCTGTTTGCACGAGGCTATGACCAGCACGGGGGATATGATAAAGCAAAATTCTGGTTTGACGTATTTTATTGGCGACGGCGCTTCACTCGCCAAGTGGTCGTTCCCCCAAACGACGAACTTACTCATATGCTGCATGAAGAATGCCACAACACTGGGCTAGGTTGGAACTTCGGAGAGGATAAGACACTGAAGAAGCTAACAAAAAGCTATTGGTGGGACAAGATTCAATCCGACATGGCCAACTTCTACAGAACCTACGACACATTTCAGCGACAAAAATCACGTTGCACGTGGCCACCCAGACTTTGTAACCGCTCCCTATTCAGATTGAGCCGTGGGTTGACATCTCCATGGACTTCGTCACAGGGTTACTGTTCACACCTGCGGGATATGACGCAATCCTCCAAGTCGTTGACAGGTTTTCCAGAATTTCCCACTTCATTCCAACAACATCCAATGTGACCACTAAGGGAATAGCACGGTTGTCTTTAAACAACACCGTACAGCTACACAGTGTACCGAGAACTATCACAAACCACTGAGACGGTCAATTCACCTGCCATTTTTGGCACGAACTAGTAACTCGCTATGGTAGCATAATTCAACTTTCAACAACGTTTCATCCTCAAATCGACAGTCAAGCAGAGCAAACCAGTCAGATATTCAAACAACTACTTTGAAAACTATGTGAACCTCATGGGTCAGATTGGGCACAAAAACTCCCGATTTTTGAAATCGCATATAATTCATTAGTTATCACAAAAACTGGTAAAACTCCACTTTAAGTGGTTCATGGAAATCTTCCCGCCACACCAGCTAGACTACAAAGCCGCAGCAACATTCTTGTGGTCAACGTTCAACACTGGGACGTTACCACCATCTAAGAGGAAAACCAGCAAAATCTCACATTGCCACAAGCAACGATGAAGCGAGCTGTTAACCGGCATCACAGCGGCGACGTGTTTGCCGTTGGCAAAAAAGTCCTTCTCAGCTCAGCGAATATCAAACTCCGCGGAGCTGACTGTTCAGAGCTCAAGCCCCGATGGTTGGGACTGTTTGATATCAAGCGCATGCAAACCCCTGTGGTTGCGTGACTCGAACTCCTTGACAATGTAATTGCCAGGAAGCTTCCTAGCACGCTTGCCACTGACTAGTCATCAGCCATCAGTCCGCTCGTGGCGTCAACAGAGGGCGGACGTGAAATGGCAAGGGTTTGGCTAGGCGACACAATTGTGACAAATCTGCTTACTCGAATAAAACATATGCAGAGCGAGAGTGTTACAACAATGAGCAATAGTAAATTAAACAGCTGTGAGGCCTGGTGCCTAGCTAGGGGTGCGTTTGGCTGTGCACCAGGTGCAACTCGCGAAAAACTGTGCAAAATTCCAAAACAGCCCAACCAAGGCTAGACCACATGCCCGGTCATAATTTCCTACACAGGCGTCAAAACAATGCGTTGCTTGTACCAGAACAACCAGCACAACGAGCCAAACACATCCATAACGTGTAAGGCAGGTCTCCTTGTGACCTCAGAACATGTCTCATGGTGTCCGGGTCTCAACCGATGAGAAAGGTAGACAACTAAGTGCCGGGCACCACATTACAAGCACACACTGGTTCAAGGCTTTGGGTCTCCATGTGCCACCGGTACAGCCCACTAAGTATGCGGGTCTTGATCAGAGCCACCTCAGGTCTCCTCGTGACTCCAGAACATGTCTTTGGGTGCCCGGGTCTTGACCACAGAGAGAACTATAGCAGCTACACATCCACAAATCTGGATTCCAAACACAGCAAGTGCATCACATCAGCAATGTCGTAGGTGATGGTGCAGTTTTGGGATCTCTAAACTACCTGTGGAGCGGTGTCAGCTCAAAGTCCACATAACACTTCCCCTCGGCTGTAGAGCCCGACAGTGCAACACATGTACAATCACATACACACACACACACACACACACACACACACACACACACACACACACACACACACACACACACACACACACACACACAC